>JALNQF010000699.1:0-16431 GCA_028456385.1 Ophiosphaerella korrae | reverse complement strand
ATAGTTAATAATTAAATTACTAATACTATTCTAATAATATATATTACTACTAACTATATACTTTTACTAATTCTTTAAGTTTATAGCTTTATAGATACTAAGCCTTATAAAGCTTTAAAGTTATTTTATATTTCTAATATAATTAACTTTTTAATTAAAATTATTACTTTACTTATCTTATACTTATATAATACTTAAGTTATAACTAATTAGTTCTATCTTAATTTCTCTTATTATACTTATAATACTATTCTTCTTTTTAAGTAAGTTTTGATTTTACTATCTTAAAGCTAAAGTTATTAACTTAGTTTTTTTATTAATATTAAGTTCTTTATAATTCTCTATACTTTATTATTTTTAGTAAAATAAAGAACTTTTTATAAATTAAGTTATTTAAATTAGTATTAAAATATTTCTTAATTCTTATTATAATAGTCTTAGGTTAGCTTATTTTATATTCTTACAAACTAGTAAAGCTTATAGTAAGTAGATTTATACTAATATTTAGTACTATTATACTCTTTTTAGTATTTCTCTTACTAAATATATGTATTTAATTATAACTATATCTCTTAGTTCTAAATTAAATAAAGAGAGCTATTAATAAAGCTTAAGTAAAACTATTATTATAGCTAGCTAATAAAGAGTAAGCTTAGTATAACTTAATTTCTAAAACTATATATAAAATAGTAAAACTTTAGGCTTATACTAACTACTTTTATAAGCTAATAGCTTATAATAATACTAAATTATCTAAATAGTTTTATACTTTAGAAGCTAATATAAACTTTAAAGATACTATAAAGACTACTTTAGCTTTAGTTATATTAAGTACTCTTATCGTCTCTTTATTTATTATTAGTAATATAAGTTCTTTTAGTTTACTATAAAGTATTCTAGAAAGTTTTAATTTTAGAACTATTTTAGTTTCTATATATCTTTTTATAGTTATCTTTTTTAATCTTTACTTATTAATTTTACTAGGTAGTAATTTCTTCTATTATAGAATTAGTATTAAAAAAAAATTAACTTTTTATTCTTTTTATTCTTTATATATATCTACTTTATATACTAGTAGTTTTACTTCTTATAGTACTTTTTTAGTAGTACTAAATAGAATATTAAGTATATCTTTATTTTATCTAGTAGTTTTAATTTAAATATAAGTAGTATAACTTTCTTTTTTACTTTATATAGTTTAATCTTTATATAATCTAGTTTTAAACTTAGTTTTTTACTTTTAATATTTTTTATATTAACTATACTTTTTCTCTTTTTTTAAACTAAAGTCTATTTTTATATTTTTTATTATAATACTTTATTATTTAATTTTATAAGAATTCTATATCCTATTATAGTTAATTATATATTTCTTTTAGTTTATTAGTAAGGTTTTTTCTTTTTAAAGACTAAAATACTTTAGTTCTTAGTATTTAGTATATATTAGAGTTAAATCTATAGTTTATAATAAAAAGTAATACTTTTATTACTATATTTTTTATACTATTATATACTAGCTCTATAATAGGTAGTAGTTATACTTAATTATTTTAGTTATAGTTAAAGTAGTATTTTAAGTATTATTCTACTATTTAATTTATTTATAGATAGTATACTATTAATATAGTATATTTAACTTCTAAAAATACTATTATTATTCTCTATAATTTAAATATAAATTTTATATTTTTATCTAGTATATTATATTAGCTAATTATAGTTCCTAGTACCTAATATATATTAACTTCTATCTTACTTTTCTTTTTATATAGTCTAAAGTATAAGTACTTTATAAGCTTATTTAATATTATTAGTATTTTATTATACTTAATTTATAATATTAAATCTTTTAGCTAAAGTAGCTTTATAATAAAGTCTATTATAATAATACTTTATAGTTATTTTAGTACTTTAACTAGTTATATTATTTTATTTTGTATATATCTACTATATTTAATTTTATAGTATTCTATAAAGTCTTATAGTACTTCTATTCCTAGTTATTTTAATTTTAAAATATAGTAATCTCTTAAAAGCCTATCTAGTATTTTATTAGTACTTTAGTATCTATATACTAGTTTTTTATAAAACTAATATATAAACTTTCTCTATATTTTATTTAGAATATATTTTCTTTTATAAGCTTTTATAAGTTTTTTTATTTTTTTAAAAGCTTTTTATATTTCTTTTTAAATCTATTTATTTAGTTTACTATTTTTTCTCTTTAGAGTTATAGCTATTCTAAGTATATTTAGGACTAAATATTCTTCTTTATTTTTAACTAAAACTATACTAGTAGTATTTACTTCTTTTTATAAATTTAGTTTTTTACTTAACGTATTTATAAATTAATTATCTTTATTCTTAAGATATATAATTTTAAAGTTTAATATTAATAAGTATTTCTACTATCTAATAAAATATTATAATAAGTTTTTATTTATTATAAATTTTATAAAATTCTTATAGTTTATATAGACTTTTATTTAATAATTTACTTTTTATAAGTATAATTCTTACTACTAAAATACTTTATAAATTACTAGTATTTCTTAATTATAAATTAAATAGTTAAATTCTACTAGTTTTATTTTCTTAAAAAAGTATTTAACTAGAGATTCTTACTTAATAACTTAGTGTTCTTATATTAGTACTATTCTATAGACTATATTTAATATTTAAATTTTTACTTTTACTAGTAAGTCTAGGTTATATATTCTAATAACTAGGTTTTCTATAAACTTTTATTTAATCTAGTTAAATACTTTATTATATTCTTAATTCTATTTAAATAGTAAATTTTTTTTTATAAGTTTTATTAATATTTCTATTAGTTTAAACTATTTTACTATTAGCTTTTAATAAAAGTTTACTAGTTTATAAAACTTTTATACTTTTTATAACTTCTTTAGTATTAGCTATTCTTAGATTACTTTAATATTTCTTAAGTTAATCTTTATTTTTCTTAGTTCTATAATATATCTAAAAAATTCTATTTCTTTTATATTTCTTTTATATTTTTTTATTTTAAAAAATAATTTATTTTCTACTAGTTTTTCTAGTACTTTATATATATATTATATATATTCTATTTCTATTTATAAAATATAAAGATATTATCTAGATATAGAAATATAAATATATCTAGGTATTTTCTTTAGACTATATTAATTCTTTCTTAAAATACTTCTAGTATATTTATTAATCTTATTAGTATTACTACGTATTTAAATAGTTTATACTACGTTTTAAATATAGTTTTCTATTTATTTTCTTTTTTAATTCTAATTTAATAGTAAGTATTCTAAACGTATAGTTTTATAAAGATTTTTACACTTTATACCTTATTTTATATTTTATATATATATAATAAATAATATAAGTTTTTATCTATAATTATATTTATTTTTCTAAAGTCTATATAAAGTTATTTATTATTTATTCTTTTTTTATCTATAAATATAAATCTATATACTACTAAGAATTAAGAGTTTTATATCTATTTATTCTTTATTATATTTTTAATAAATACTTACTTAATTTTAGTTTTTTCTTCTAACTTTTTATAGACTAAGCTCTAGCCTATATTCTTACTTTTTTTTAAATCTATTACTAAGTTATATAGCTAAAATTCTAGAAAGTAGTTATTTAGTTCTATAAGTTACTTTTTTTATTTCTTATATTCTTTTTAGAATTCTTCTTTATAAGTATTTATATAAGCTTTTTATATTTCTTTTTTAGAGTAGCTAATTTTATTTATTCTTTAATTAATCTTTAGGTTAGTTATTTATAACTATAGTATTCTTAATACTATTTTTTATTTATTATTTATTATTATTATTATATCTATAACTATATTTTTAATCTTTAACTTTATTAGTTCTAATATAGAAAGTACTATCTTAAACCTAATAGTTTCTAAAATAGTTTACTCTTAATTATACTTAATTATTAAAAATACTTCTTTATAGTATACTTTATTCTTTAGCCTTATATAAATTTCTTTAATATAAATTTTTTTATAGCTTTTCTATTAATTATAACTTGTACTTTTTTTTTATATATTTTCTTTTTTATAAAATATAAGCTTATTATACTATTAACTTTTATTACTTAACCTATTTTATAAATAATTTATCTTTTTAAAGCTATTACTTTACTTATTATTTCTAGTTTATATATTCTATATATTTATTCTATAGTCTTACTAGAATATATTCTCTAAGTAGTTTCTTTTTACGTCTAATTACTATATACTCTTTATTAAGTAAACTAAGTAATTTTTAACCTTTAATATCTTTTCTTTAGATAGCTTTTATATAATTATATTCTTTTCTTTATACTACCTAGGTATAATTTCTTACTTTAGCTTCTCTATATATATAAAAATTAGTATTTTAGTATACTAGATATTCTTGGTTTATTCTTTTATTATCTTCTTACTTGTACTTATTAGTACTAGGTCTTATTTATACTAGAATATAGTATTCTACTAGTATACTTAGTATATAAGCTTTATTAATCTATTATATATTTTTTATAAAGAACTACTATTCTTTTTATATAAGTATTCTTTTTACTATAACTATATATTATTTTATCTATTACTTAAATAATATAAACTTTATATTTTTAGAATTATATATTTTCTAGTCTTTATATACTTTCTCTATACTTATAACTAGTAAGTATTTTTAAATAAACTACAAATATTTATTTTATTTTACTATATCTATTATTATATAGCTACTATAGTATCTATAAACTAAAGTATATTTTATACTTCTAACTTTAATTTACTTTTTATTACTTTTTATTTCTTTAGAAGTAACTTTATTAGTTTTTTTAAGCTAGTCTTAAATTCTTTCTTTTATTACTACTACTCTATTCTTTTATAAAAACTATTTTACTCTTTTTTTACTAAAAAAGAATATATAGTAGTTATCTTCTATAATAAAAGGTTTAATAGAGTATTATATATTATAATTTTTTACTATTATAGTAGTAATAAGAGAAACTAAAATAGAGCTAATTAGTTTAAGCTTAGCTACTAATAAAGTATAAGATAAGTAAGGTAATAACTTATAAGATAATAAACTTAATTAGGAAACTAACTATAATTAAGATATATAATAAATTTATAAATTTATAATCTTAGTAAATATAAAGTTATTATATAATAAAGTTATAAATTTATAATCTTAGTAAATATAAAGTTATAAAGCTACTAAGATAATATTACTATATAGTTAGTAGTAATATATATTACTAGGATAGTATTAGTAATTTAATCTTTTAACTATAGAATACTAGTATAAAATAGTTATAAAATATCTTCTACTATTTATAGCTATTATAGATTACTTATATAAACTTTTATTATTAACTTTTAATCTACTAACCTTTATAAGATAGGTTACCTATAGTTAATAATATGTAACCTATTATATTTACCTTACTACTACTTTTTCTTAAAGTTTAGCTTATATTTAAAGTACTTTCTTTTTATCTTTAGTTATATTTAACTAAGGTTCTTTTTCTTTTTTAAAATCTTTACTTTTATAGTCTTTTATAAAGTATTTTAGCTTTTTATATTTATAATATATTATATCTTTTTTTTAATTAGTAGTCTTTTATATAGTATCTTTTCTTACTATAGTTAAAGTATATCAAGTCTTTATTTTTCTTTTTACTATCTTTATTAGTATCTAGTATTATAAAGTCTTTACTATAATAGTTTCTATAATATCTACTATATTTATTTATTTATTAGTTTTAGAAGTTATTATCTACTTATATTAATTATCTTTTTAAAGCTATTAAAATTCTTAGTTTCTTTATCTAAATTAGTTTATATTAGATATTTACCTTTAGTCTCTATTTAAGTTTTAATATAAAAGATAGTTTATTCTATTCTATATTTTATAATAGTTATTTAAATCTAGATATATCTTCTAAAATACTTCTTTATTACTTAAGTTTTTTAACCTTTTTTTAACTTATTAAGTAATATCTATATTTTTAAATACTACTCTTATTCTATATATAAAGTATTTATATTTACTAAAGATTACTATTATTTTATCTTTTTTAATTCTTAGAACTTTTAGGCTAAAGTCTATCTAATAAGGTTTAAACTATCTTAAAGCTTTTCTTTTTAGGTATATTCTAATATATATAATCTTCTTTTATTTTATATTAAAGTATAGTACTTAAATATCTATTTATACTTATACTAAAGTTAAAAAAGTCTTAGCTTCTTTTTTATTCTATTAAATTTCTTAAGTATAAATATTTTAAGTAGTTTCTTTATTATACTTATTTCTAGTCTTAAAGTAATTTATTTTATTTAGTTTCATCTTTCTATAATAGCTTTAATTTAAGCTTTATTTAATTTAATAAATTCTTATAGTTTTTTATTCTATATTTCTAGAGCTTTAATTATAAGTTATATATCTTTCTTTTTAGTAATTAGGTTATTTAAGTATATTTTAACTACTACCTAGTTAGTTCTATCTAACTTATAACTACTTAGAAGTACTTTACTTCTTTTTTTAATTATACTTTTTACTATTATATTAGCTTAGACTATATACTACTTATACTTTACTTTATCTAATAACTAAATTAGTTAAGTATAATAGGATTACTTACTATTAATAATAAGTAACTTCTAAAAAAGTTATAGTAGATTAAAAGTTAATAATAAAAGTATATATTATAATCTATAATAAACTTAGAATAATAGAATAGTTCTTATTATATTAATATATTATTACTTGTAGTTAATAATTAAATTACTAATACTATCTTAATAATATATATTACTACTAACTATATACCTTTACTAATTCTTTAGCTTTATAGCTTTATAGGTACTAATCTTTATAAAGTTATAAAGTTAATAGCTTTATAACTTTATAGATATAAAGAATTATAAAGCTATAAAGTTATTATATATCTTTTTTATAATTAACTTCTTAATTAAATTATTACTCTACTTATTTTATACTTTATTAGAACTTAAGTTAGAACTAATTAGTTCTATTTTAATTTCTCTTATTATACTTATAATAATTTATTATATATAACTATAGATTATTTATATTATATATTCTAATTATAAGTTAGTTTCTAATCTATATACTAGAGTTACTTATTATTAACTATAAGTAACTACTTTAGAGAGTATAGTAGATTAGAAGTTAATAGCTAAAGTATATATTATAATTAGTTATAGGCTATAAATAATAAAGTAATTTTAATAATATTAATATATTTTTATTTTTAGTTAGAGATTAGATTACTAATACTATCTTAATAATATATATTACTTATTACTATATACTTCTATTAACTTATTAGCTTTAAAGCTTTATAAGTACTACAACTTATAAAGCTATAAAGTTATTACTTTACTTATTTTATACTTTATTAGTACTTATATTAATACTAATTAGTTTTATTTTAGTTTCTCTTATTATTTTAATAATACTATTCTTTTCTTTAAGTAGGTTTTTATTTTACTATCTTAAAGCTAAAGTTATTAATTTAGTTTCTTTATTAATATTAAGCTCTTTACTATTTTCTTTACTTTCTTATTTTTAATATAATAATAGACTTTTTATAAACTAAGTTTCTAAAAATAGTATAAAAATAATTCTTTATTCTTATTATAATAGTCTTAAGTTAGTTTATCTAATATCTTTAAAGAGTAGTAAAGCTTATAGTAAGTATATTTAAGCTAATATTTAGTATTATTATCTTATTTCTAGTATCTCTTTTACTAAGTATAAGTACTTAATTATAACTAGGTCCTTTAGTTATAAATTATATAAGAAGAGTTATTAATAAAGCTTAAGTAAAACTATTATTATAGCTAGATAATATATAGTAAGCTTAGTAAAACTTAATCTCTAAAACTACTTATAAAATAGTAAAACTTTAGATTTATACTAACTACTTTTATAAGCTAATAGCTTATAATAATACTAAATTATCTAAATAGTCTTTTACTTTAAAAGCTAAGATAAACTTTAAGAATATTATAGAAGCTACTCTAGCTCTTATTATATTAAGTACTTTTATCTCTTCTTTATCTATTATTAGTAATATAGGTTTTCTTAGTTTACTATAAAGTATTCTAGAGAGTTTTAATTTTAGAACTTTTCTAATTTCTTAAAGTAATTAAGATTATCTTTTATTTTCTACGTATTTTTCTATATTTATTTTTTCTTATCTATACCTATTTATTTTACTAAGTAGAAATTTCTTTTATTATAGAATTACTATTATATATATTTTTTTACTTTTTATTTTTATTATTCTTTATATATATTTACTTTATATACTAGTAGTTCTACTTTTATAGTTTTTTTTTTATAGTACTATATAGAATATTAGATATATTTTTATTTTATATAGTAGTTTTAACTTAAATATTACTAGTATAATTTTCTTTTTAACTTTATATAGTTTTATTTTTATATAATCTAGTTTAAACTTAATTATTTACTTTTAATATTTCTTTATACTAACTATGCTTTTTATCTCTCTTTAAACTAATATTTCTTTTAGTATTTCTTATTATAGTATTTTATTATTTAATCTTATAAGAACTTTATATCTTATTATAGTTAATTATATATTTCTTTTAATTTATAAGTAAAATTTCTTCTTTTTAGAAACTAAAATACTTTAAATATTAGTATCTAATATATATTAGAGTTAAATCTATAGTTTATAAAAAAAAGTAAAACTTTTATTTTTATATACTTTATAATATTATATACTAGCTATATTATAAGTAATAGCTATACTTAATTATTTTAATTATAGTTAAAGTTATATCTTAAGTACTATTCTACTATTTAGTTTATATATTCTAACTATTCTTATATCTATAAGTAGTATACTACTAATATTTACTATTTAATTCTTAATAATACTATTATTATTACTTATAGTTTTAATATAAATCTTATATTTTTATCTATAATAATCTTATCTAGAAAACTATACTAGCTAACTATAGTTTCTAGAACTTAGTATATAGTAACTTCTATTTTCTTTTTTTTTATATAGTTTAAAGTATAAGTTCTTTATAAGTTTATTTACTATAATTAAGATTTTTTTATATTTAACTTTTAGTATTAGATCTTTTAATCTAAGTAAGTTTATAATAAAGTCTATTATAATAACTTTTTAAAGTTATTTTAGTATCTTAATATATTATAATATTCTATATAGTATATATTTACTATATTTATTTCTATAATACTTTATATAATTTTATAGTACTTTTATTACTAGTTATTTTATATTTAAGATGTAGTAGTTTTATAAAAGTCTATTTAGTATTTTAATAATATTTTAGTATCTATATACTAGTAATTTATAGAACTACTATATAAATTCTCTTTATATTTTACTTTAAATATATATTTATTTATAAGTTTTTATAAATCCTTTTTAAATTTTAAGTTTTTTTATTTTTTTAAAAGTACTATAAAGTTACCTATTATTAAATATAAGTAAGTACTATAATGTATTAGTAAATTATAAGTTATTAATAATAGCTTATATTATAATTAGGTAATAAGGTATAAATAATAGTAGATTCTTGTAATATTAAGTATTTTTACTTTTAGTTAAAGATTAGAGTACTAATATTATCTTAATAATATATAGTACTACTAACTATATACTTTTACTAATCTCTTAATCTATATTTAATTTCTATTTATACGTTTAATAAATTAAAAGATTACGTACGTATTCTAATTATAAGTTGTTTTCTAATCTAGGTTATTACTTTACTTATCTTATACTTTATTAGTACTTAAGTTAAAACTAATTAGTTCTCTCTTAATTTCCTTTATTATACTTATAATACTATTCTTTACTTTAGGTAAGTTTTTATTCTTTTATTTTAGAGCTAAAATTATTAGTCTTATTTCTTTATTAATATTAAGTTCTTTATCTTCTATTTCTATACTTACTAAGTCTACTCTTTATTATTTTTAATTACCTAATAGTGTATTATACTATAGTATTATAATATTTCTTTATTTTTATTATAAGTTTTTAAACTTTTTATTAGTTTATTTTTCTTTAAAGTATAGTAAAGCTTATAAAGTATATATTTATACTAATACTTATTTATTTTATAACTTATATAGTATATCTCTAGTAGAATATAAGTTAAAGATACTTATTTAAGTATCTATACATATATATAATAAAGTAAGCTATTAACTATACTTTAGAAAAACTATTATTATAGATTATAGAAGTTAAAAAAGAGTATAATAGACTTTATAAGCTCTCTTATTATATACTAAAAGAATATTAGTTTTAACTTCTTAATAATTAGATATAATTATCTAATAACTAACTTTATTAATCTTATCTTTATAAAAAAAAAGCCTTAAATATTAAGAAGTTTATTAAATATTTTACTCTTTTAGAGTCTAAGCTTAACTTTAAAAATATAGTAGAAGCTACTCTAGCTCTTATTTATAATATAGTCTACTATTATTAAGTATAGTAATTACTAAAGAGTATTAGTAGATTAGAAGATAATAATAAAAGCTTATATTATAATTAAGTAATAACTACAAATAATAGTTAATTTATATATATAATATTAAGTATTAGCGTTCTAGGTTAGAAATTAGATTACTAATACTATCCTAATAATATATATTATTATTAACTCTATACTTATACTAATCTATTTATATAATATTATAAATTACTTGTAATTTATTATATATAACTATAGGTCCTCTTAATCTATTATATATTATTATAGATTACTACTATATATCCTAATTATAAGTAGTTTTCTAATTAAAGTTATTATATTACTTATCCTATACTTTATTAGTATCTAAGTTAGGACTAATTAGCTCTATCTTAATTTCTCTTATTATACTTATAATACTATTTCCTCTTTTAAGTAAGTTTTTATTTTCCTTTATAAGAGCTAATATTATTAACCTAGTTTCTTTATTAATATTAAGTTCTTTATTCTCTATTCCTATACTTACTAAATCTACTTTTTACTATCTTTAATTAGTAGATTACGTATTACGTTATAGTATTAAGATATTTTCTTATTTTTATTATAAGTCTTCTAACTCTCTATTAGTTTACTATTTTTTAAAATATAGTAAAGCTTATAAAGTATATATTTATACTAATACTTATTTATCTTATACTTTATCTAGTATCTATCTTATAAAGTATAAGTTTATTAAGATTATTTATATATTAGTACTTAAGTATAATAGGAAGAGCTATTAACTATACTTAAGATAAACTATTATTATAGATTATAGAGGCTAAAAAGGAGTATAACTATATTCTAAGTATATAAGTAAAAAACTATACTTATTTAGTTTATCTTTATAAGATAAAAGCTTTAAATAATAAGAAGTCTATTATATAAGCTATTCTTTTAGAGTCTAAGTTAGATTTTAAGTTTATAATAAACGCTACTTAGGTTTTTACTATATTAGGTGTATTTAGTACCTTTTTACTTATTACTAATAATATAGGTCTTCTCTATTTATTACTAGGTAGTCTAGAAGATTTTAATTTTAGAACTCTTCTAGTTTCTTAAAGTAGTTAAAGTTATCTTCTAGTTTTTATATATCTTCTTATAGTTACTCTATTTTATTTATACTTATCTATTTTACTAAGTAGTAATTTTTTCTATTATAAAATTAGTACTATAAAATTTCTTTAACTTTTTATTCTTTAAATTCTCTATATATATCTACTTTATATACTAGTAGTTCTACTTCTTATAGTACTTTTTCTAGTAGTACTATATAGAATATTAGGTATATCTTTATCTTGTTTAGTAGCTTTAGCTTAAATATAACTAGTATAACTTTCTTAGTTACTTTATATAGTTTTATCTTAATGTAATTAAGTTTTAAACTTAGTTATTTACTTTTAATATTTCTTTATACTAACTATTCTTTTTCTCTCTCTCTAAATTAGGGTCCTTTTTAGTATTTTTTATTATAGTACTTTATAATCTAATCTTATAAGAATTCTATATCTTATTTTAGTTAATTATATATTTTCTTAAGTTTATTTATAAAGTTTTTTCCTTTTAAAGACTAAGATATTATATTCTTTAGTATTTAGTATATATTAGAGTTAAATCTATAATTTATAAAAAAAAGTAATACTTTTATTACTATATTCTTTACGCAATTATATACTAGTTATACTATAAGTAGTAATTATACCTAATTGTTCTAGTTATAGTTAAGGTAGTATCTTAGGTATTATTTTACTATTTAGTTTATATATTCTAATTATCTATCTATCTTTAGAGAGTATACTATTAATATTATATAATTAATTCCTAATTATACTATTTTTATTTCTTATAGTTTTAATATAAATCTTATATCTTTATCTATAATAATTTTATTTAGTAGTTTATACTAGCTAATTATAGTCCTTAGAACCTAGTATATAGTAACTTCTATCTTACTTTTTTCTTTATATAGTCTAAAGTATAAGTACTTTATAAACTTATTTACTTTTATTAGGATTCTATTATACTTAGCTCCTAATATTAAGTTCTTTAACTTAAGTAGTTTTATAATAAAATCTATTATAATAATTCTCTATAGTTATTCTAGTACTTTAACTAGTTATAATATTCTATATAGTATATATTTACTATATTTATTCTAATAATATTTTATATAGTCTTATAGTACTTCTATTACTAGCTATTTTACTTTTAGGATATAGTAGTCTTATAGTAATCTATCTAATATTTTATTAATACTTTAGTATCTATATACTAGTAGTTTATAAAATTATTATATAAACTTATTATAATACTAAGTAGTAAGTAAGCTATTATATTATACGTAATTAGGCTAAGTAATATAGTATAGTAGAATACGTAACTATTTAGTAGTAAACGCTCTAGAGTAAACGCTTAGTAGATAAGTTGTACGATTAGATACTTAATACGTAATTAGATGCGCGATTATATACGTAATCGCTAAGCTACTAACCCTACTATAGCTAAAAGGATTATAGCCTTAACTTTTACAAACAAAGAATCTTATATATAAGGAGATAGACTACGTTAGTACAACTAATATAATAAAGAAACTAGTACTTTAATAAAAAGGGTGTTAAGGATCTAGCTTACTACTATCTTAAGAGACCTAGCTAAGACTACTACATCGTAGATATATAGATAGAGCGTAGGGCTAGAGTTTAAAAAAAAAAAAAAAAAAATAATCTACTTAGTTTATACCTAGTACTATTAAGTTATAGGTAATTAATCTAAAAAAGGGCTTTTCTAAAAGCCTTAGTATCCCTCTCTAATAAGGCCTTTATATAGCTATTACAAAAAAGCCTTTTTATTAAACTACTATAACCTTTTTTAAAATCTAATAATTAAGAGTCTTACTACCTTAATTAAGTTAAGTAAACTAGTACCTACCTAAACCTAACTACTCTAGCTTAAGCATTAACTTAAGTATTAACTTAAGTATTAACTTAAGTATTAACTCGAGTATTAACTCGAGTATTAACTTAAGTATTAACTTAAGTATTAACTTAAGTATTAAGCTAAGTATTAAGCTAAGTACTATATACGTATTAGTAAAAAGTACTAATCTCTTACTCTCTAGTAGCTTTCTAGTAACTCTTAATTAAGCTAAGTAATAAATAGAGTACTATATCTAGTATTAATTATATATACTTAAAAAAGTATATATCTCTTACTTTCTTGTAGTTTAAAGCTATACTAAGATAGCTAGTATTACTTAACGCAATCTAACTATAACGTTAAGAACTAATATAGACTATACTACGTAGCTAACTTAGCTATAGTTAAGATACGTTATATATAAAATCTAAGATTAAATTAACTTAGCTTTTACTATAGAGCTTATAAATATACTAGAGCTTATTAATCTTTTAGTACTTACTAATTATACTCTAGCTAGTAATATTAAAGAACTAACGCGTTAGTCTAAACTCTTAGTAGTAGGCCTTAAAGTATTTAAAGAAGATCTTAAGTACTATAAGACTTTCTCTAAGTAATACTAAATTAATTAATATATATATAATAAGGAATAGATAAGTCTATAGTATATTATAGTCTTTATCTAATTATTAGTCTTACTTTATCTACTACGTATATACTACTTACTAAATTAATTAATAAGATAATAGCTTACTAACCTAAAACAAATAGTTAGGATTAATAAGTAGATAGAAAGAGAGCGTACTTATAAGCGCTATATTAGTTCGCTTAAACTAATAAGGAATACTTTAAACTAGAATACTTAGATAGCTAAGTATAACTAAGCTACTATAAACGCTAAAACTTATTAAGTTATAGAAGTCTTAAATCTTAAAGTAGTAACTAAAGATTTTCTCTTAGCTATAAATAAGGCTACGCCTATATAGTTAATTAATTTTTAAAACTATAGTTACTTTAATAAGTATATAACCTAGAAAGAAATAATAAAATACTTCTAAGAGTATATAATAATAGTATATCTTTTAAAAGAGAGGAAAGCTACTTTTATAGTAAATAGTACCTTATTATACTTTACTAATAGTAGTAAATCTACTTAAAGTAAGACTAGAGACGCCTCTTTTATAAAAAGCGTATATTACCTAGAAAAACTTTAAAGACTAGAGTATAATACTAGTTAACTTACTTAAAAAAAGTTAGGTTTAAAAAGAAAAGCCTATAAACGTAGTAACTATATATATAAAAAGAAATCTAGAGAAACTACTACTATAGAGAGATTACTATACTCTACTTATAGTAAATACTATTCTTTAAAAGAATACTATTATATCTATCTAGATAAAGTACTAGAAAATTAGTACCTAAACAAGATTATATAAAGACTTATTAATTATAAATATAAGAATAATACTATATTATAAAAGCTAATTAGAGGATAGTCTAAACTCTAGATAAAGAAATTACTAACTCTAGGTTTTATAGAAGAAGATAATTAACTAAAAGGCTAGTAAATATTAGAGATTAAAAGTATCTTTACTATAATAAGCCTTAATAGCTATCTACTCTAAAACTCCTTTATTTTAGACTCTAGCTTAACTTACTATATTATAAATAATCTTACTTAGGTATCTAACTACTACTTACCTATACTAAATAATTATATATAAGTAAGTAAGTCTAAAATATAAGTAAAAGGATATAGATTAATTATAATTACGCTAATAAACTAATTAGGAGAAAAAAAGCTAACTCTATATAATATAGCTATATACCTAGATATTTTATATAACCTAGTCTCTTTCTAACTACTTTAGTAGAAAAGAATATAGTAGAATACTTAATCTAAACTAATAACTCTAAATAAGCCTAATAGATAAATAATTAGAGAGCTTACTAAGATTTATAGTTAATAGGTACTAGAGTATTATCTACTATATAATCTATAGTACTAAGTAGTATACTATACCTATAAGCCTTAAACTATAAAAGTACTAGTACTACTATAGTATAAGAGACTTAGTTATCTTAGTCTAGCTATAATTAAATATCTTATCTAGTAAGCTTAAGAAGTACGTATAAAAAAAGTATCTATAGTTTAGTATAATATATATAGTAAAGCTAAGATAAAGTAGTAAGTTAGTTATATACTAAGAATTAGTTATAAAAAACTAAAAGAAAAACTTTCTATTAACTTCTATTTATATAAAGTATAAAGCGTTACTAAAGAGAAAAGCTAAATACTTATTATAGATAAGTATTTAAAGTTATAATAGAACTTCTACTTTACTAATAACTAGCTAGCTAAATTAATTATTAAAGTACTATTAAACCTAATCTACTTCTTAAAGAATTAGTATAGTACTTTAGTTAAAGTAGTTAAAGCTAATAATAAGATTATAATAATAAAACTAGAGGTCTAGCGCTAGTTAAACTTATAAGGTATTACTATTAAACTTTTAGCTCTAGATACTTAAGCCTAAAATAGAAAAGCTAAGCGCGCTAAAAAAATTAATAAAGAAAAGTTACGTACTATATAACTTAATATAAACTTACTATAAAAACTTTAGCTTAAAATTATATAGGCTAGAGTCTACCTATATAATTAAATACTAAGTTACTTAAATAACTAGAAGATACTATACAAAGTATTCTTTATAAAAGTAGCTAAGAACTAAGAAATTATAGTATTACTAAGAAAGCTAAGCCTAGCTTACTTAAAAGTATATAGTTATAAGGCCTTTATAATAACTAATAATATATATTATAGTAAATTAAGGCTATAATAACTTAATCTAAAAGCTTAGATTAGTTACTTAGTAAGATACTAGTTATTAAATATCTACTAGATCTAGGTACTATCTATAGCTAAGGTAATAAGTATATAAGATATA
>JALNQF010000698.1:0-16449 GCA_028456385.1 Ophiosphaerella korrae | reverse complement strand
TACTACTTTAAGATACTTTTAGCTTAGATTTATAAGATATTAAGAGAGCTTAGTAGCTATAAATATAACGTCTAGTTGCACTATTATTACTATATACAAGATAGATCCTACTTACTCCTAGTAGTCCTTGATTTTACGCTTTAAGGCCTCTCCTTTACTTAGCTATAGCTCCTCTACTAGTAATAGAGTTACTAGAAAGCTTATAGAGCTTGCAAGATCGAACTTTTTTACTATCTTATTAATATACTTATCGTAAACGAGCGTAATAGTCTTATCTAGCTAACTCTATATTACTCGTACGCCTAGGAACTAGCTTACTAGGCCTTTATCTTCTATATTATAGGCTTGTTTAATTCTCTTAATAATTTAGCGAGCTTCTAATTAGTAGATTTTGTAATATATTACTAATATATTGTTAACGTAGAAGAGAAAGAGTATTTTACGCTCTTTATTATAGAATAAGTATAGCTCTTCTTTTAAGACTATAAGACTAGCTTATTTAAGCGTTCTTAAGAGCTCCTTATACTAGAGGAGTAGTAAGTCTTTAAGGCTATATAGCGCTTAATTAAGCTTAACGTACTTACTAGCTACTTTAAACCTATCTAAGAGCTTATAGATAACTACTAGTTAATAATCTCTATATATATAGAGGAAAGCTCTAATAACGTTATACTAAGCTACTTCTAGGTTAAACTTAGCTATAATCGCTATTATAGTTTAAAACGAGCGCGCTGCTAACGTAGTAGCGTAAGTTAATTGTATTAAATTAATTATTTAGAGGTCTCTACGCACTACAATCTAAGCTTTATACTTAAGAAAGTAGCTATCTTAGTTAAGTTTATATATAAAAACCTACTTTAGAGGTAGTAGCTAATTGCTTAATTATAAGCGCTCTATCTCCTCCTAGGTGCTAGCTACTAGTAGCGTATTAATCTCTTTCTAAGCTACTTATTTAAAGAGCTACCTATATAAGTATATATATAAGTGCTTCTAATTTTGTAGTAGTAGCAAGAGCTTATCTTAATATAGATAAGCTTATAGTTATAGCTTAAGCTAAGTAGCTACTATAATTATAGCGTTTACTACAGCAAGCTCTATATTTAGGTTATAGTCTATTAGTACTTGTAAGAGTAGCTCGTCTAGTATACTACTCTATTTACTCTACTTAGGTTTATATAATAATAAGTAAGCGCTTAAGCTTCTAGCGCTATTGTCTAGCTTATTATTTTAGAGTCTTTAGCTTAATTACGTTAGCGCTAGCTATTACTAGCGTGTACGCTACTAATAAGCTCTAACTATATTATTTAGAGCTATATAAGATGCAGCTACTTAATAAAAGATAGTATCTACTTTATTTAGAGCTATAGAAGCTATAGCTACTTAAAGAGAGGTAGTTTAATAAGTAGCTATTTAATAAGTCGAACTCTTATCTATTAGCTACTCTAAGGCGCTCGCTTCTCTAGTTAATTGTAATTCCTAGGAGCTTTTAGATACTTCGCTATATTAATTTCTATAATTAATATTAGCACCTATATACTAAACTCCTCTAGGTTTAGGTATTTACTCTAGAGTTTAAAGGCTACTAAGCTTAGGTTACTCTATATAGATTCTATATAGTTTGCTAGCTAAGCTTACTACCTATATAGGGTCTACTCTTTATTCTACTAAGATAGCTAGCTAGCTAGCCTAGCTTTTAGTATTACGTAAAGCTCTACCCCCTAGTGTTACTAGCTTACTAGGGTCGACTTCCTAATAGCCTAGATAGGTATTAGTAGATTGTAAGGTAATAGTAAAAGCTCGTATTATAATCTACAATAAGCTATAAATAATAGAAGATGTTTTGCAACTGTCTTTGTATTGTTACTCGTAGTTAATAATTAAATTGCTAATGCTATCCTAATAATACGCATTGCTACTAACTATATAGTAATAATATCTTAGCGGCTTCGTTGCTTCGTATTTGCTAAGATCGCGAATTTACAAATTTATTACGTGTCTATATTGTAATTAGCTTTCTAGTTAGACTTATTATCTTATAGGTTGTTACCCTACTTATCTTATACTTTGTTAGTAGCTAAGCGTAGACTAATTAGTTCTATCTTAGTTTCTCTTATTACTACTATAACACTATTCCCTCTTCTACGTAGCCCCTTATTTCTCTATACTAGTGCTAAGGTTATTAATCCTATATCTTTATTAATCCTTAGTTCTTTATTACTCTCTATACTATCTTAGTCTTAGCGTAATAAACTTCTCCTTATTACTTATATTGTTCGCAATAGGGTTAAGATGTTCTCTTATTATTATTATGCTAAATTAGGTCTTACTTATCTTATATCTTTAAATAATAGTAAACACTATAACAAGTATATCCTCGCTAATATTTAGTATAAGTGCATTTCTTCTAAGGTTTTACTTATAGAGTATAAGTGTTTAATTTCTATATAGTCTCCTTCTACTAAGTTATATAGGGCGAGCCGTTAATAGGGCTTAAGTGTAATTATCGTTATAGCTCGCTATAGCTAAAGCTAAGTATAAGTTAACTTTTTATAAGCTAGTAGAGCTTTATTCTTATATTAAGCGTCTTTATAAGATAAAGGCTTATAATAACGCTAAGTTGTCTAAATAGTCTCGTGCCTTAGAGGCTGAATTAGATTTAGACAATACAGTAGAGGCTACTCTAGCTCCTATTATATTAGGCGCTCCTATTACCTCTCTATCTAGCAGTAGTATTGTTAGTTTTCTCGACTTGCTACGAGGCGTTCTAGAGGGTTTTAACTTTAGAACTCCTCTAGTTTCTTAAGGTAATTAAAGTTGTCCTCTAGTTCCTATATTTCTTCCTATAGTTGTCCTTTTTCGTCTATACCTATCTATCTTACTAGATAGTAGTTCTTGCTATTACGGAACTAGTGTACTAGGATTTCTTTAACTTCCTATTCTTCTTATTCTCTATACGTGTCTACTTTGTACACTAGTAGTTCTACGTTTTATAGTACTGTCTCGAGTAGTACTACGTAGAAAGTTAAGTGTATCCTTATTTTATTTAGTAGCTTTAGTTTAAATATAACTAGCGTAACTTCTTTCTTAATTTTGTATAGTCCTATCTTAACGTAGTCTAATTTTAAGCTTAGTCTCTTACTCTTAATATTTTTCTATACTAACTATACTTTTTCTCCCTTTCTAAATTAGGGTCTCTCTTTATATTTCTTGTTATAGTACTTTACTATTTGATTATATAGGAATTCTATATCCTATCTTAATTGCTCGTGTATATCTTTAAGTCTATTAGTAAAGTTTTCTCTTTTTAGGAACTAAGATATCTCTAGTCTTAGTATTCTATATATACTAGGGTTAAATCTATAGTTTATAAAGAAGAGTAATACTCCTATTATCTTATTCTTTGCGCTGTTGTATACTAACTATGCTATAGGTAGTAACTATACCTAATTGTTCTAGTTGTAGTTAAGGTAGTATCTTAGGTACTATTCTACTATTTAGTTTATTCTTTCTAATTGTCTATCTATTTATAAGTAGTATATAGTAGATATTATGTATTTAATTCCTAATTATACTATTATCGTTCCCTATAGTTTTAATATAAATCTTACATCTCTATCTATAATAATCTTGTCTAGTAGTCTATATTAACTAATTATAGTTCCTAGAACCTAGTGTATAGCAACTTCTATCCTACTTTTCTCCTTATATAGTCTAAAGTATAAGTACTTTGTAAGTTTATCTACTATTATTAGGATTCTATTATACTTAACTCCTAATATTAGGTCTTTTAACTTAGGTAGTTTTGTAATAAAATCTATTGTAATAACTCTTTATAGTTATTCTAGTACTTCTACTAGTTATAGCTTCTTATATAGTACGTGTCTACTATACTTATTTCTTTAGTATTCTATATAATCTTGTAGTACTTCTATTACTAGTTGTCTTACTCTTAGGATATAATAATCTCTTAGTAGTCTATCTAGTATTTTGTTAATTCCTTAATATCTATATACTAGTAGTTTATAGAACTATTATATAAATTCTCTTTATATTTTTCCTAGAATATACGTTCTTCTATAGGCTTTTGCAAGACTTTCTTTAATCTTAAGTTTTTCTATCTCTTTAAGGGCTTTTCTTGTTTCTTCCTAAATCTATTCGTCTAGCTCGCTACTCTTTCTTTAAAGTATTACAGCTATTTTAGGTGTATTTAGGACTAAATATCCTTCTTTGTTTTTAACTAGAACTATACTAGTAGCGCTTACTTCTTTCTATAAGTCTAGTCTTCTACTAAAGGCGTCTACAAATTAGTTATCTTTCTCTTTTGTATGTATAATTTCTATATTAAATATTAATAGGAATTCTTACTATCTTGTATATTATTATATTAGTTCTTTATTTAGTATAAATCCTATAAGATTCTTATAGTCTATATAAACCTTTGTTTAGTGTTTTACTCTTTGTAGGTATACTCTCTATTATTTAAATACTTTATAGATTACTAGTATCTCTTTATTATAAATTAGATAGTTAAGTTCTACTAGCTTTATTTTCTTAGAGAAGTATTTAACTAAATATTCTTTCTTAGTCTTTAGGTCTTCTTGTATTAGTGCTATTCTATAGACTAAATTAGATACGTCTATTTTTACTATTACTAGTAGGTCTAGGTTGTATATTCTAATAACTAGGTTTTCTATAAACTTCTTTTTAATCTTCTTAAATACTTTATCGCATTCCTTTATCTATTTAAATAGTATATCTTTTTTTATAAGCCTTGTTATTAGTTCTATATCTTTAGACTATCTTACTATTAACTTTCTATAAAAGTTAGCTAGGCTATAAAATTATTGTACTTCCTTTAGGTTTTTAGGTATTAGCTATTCGTTAATTAATCTAATTTTTTCTAGATTAATCTTGATTTTTCCTAGTTCAATAATAAATCTAAGGAAGTCTATTTCCTTTGTATAGAATTCGCATTTTCTTATTTTAAGAAATATTTTATTTTCTACTAGTTTTTCTAGTACTTTGTGTATATGCTGCACGTGTTCTTCTTCTATTTCTAAGAATATAAGGATATTATCTAGGTATATAAATGTAAATATATCTAAGTACTCTCTTAGTACTATATTTATTCTTTCTTAGAAGGCTACTAGTTCGTTTATTAAGCTAAAGGGTATAACTAGGTAGTTATATAGTCTATATTGTGTTCTAAACGCTATTTTCTATTTATCGCCTTTCTTAATTCTAATCTAGTAGTAGGCGTTTTAGATGTCTAGTTTAATAAAGATTTTTACTTTCTATAGTCTGTCTTGTATTACGTCTATTTATAGTAAGAGATATTAGTTTTTACTTATAATTGCGTTAGTTTTTCTAAAGTCTACGTAAGGTCTTTTATTATTTATTCTCTTTTTGTCTATAAATATAAGTCTATGTACTACTAAGGATTTAGATTCCTATATCTATCCTTTCTTTAGTGCGTTTTTAATAAACGTTCGTTTAATCTTAGATTTTTCTTCTATTTTTCTATAAACTAGGCTCTATCTTACGTCTTTATCTTCTTTTAGATCTATTGCTAAGTCCTATAGTTAATATTCTAGAAGGTAATCTTTAGGTTCTATAAGCTATTTTTCCTATTTCTTATATTCTTCTAGGAATTCTCCTTTATATATAGCTATATTAGCTTTTAATATTTCTTTCTTAAAGTAGCTAATTTTCTCTATTCTCTAATTAATTCTTAGGTTAGTTATTTATAACTATAGTATTCCTAGTATTATATCTTGTTTATTATTAATTATTGTTATATCTATAACTATATTCTTAATTATTATCCCTTCTAGTTCTAGCGTAGAGGGTGTTGTCTCGAACCTTATAGGTTCCTAGAATAGTTTTCCTTTAATCGTACTTAGTTGTTAAGGGTACTTCTTTGTAGTATAGGTTATTCCTTAGTTTTCTATAAACTTCTTTAATATAAAGTTCTTTATAGCTTTACTATTAATTATTAATTATACTTTCTTTCTTTAATAAGTGCCTATCTTCGTAATATATAGGCCTCTTATACCTTCTAGCCTTTCTTACTTTAGTATTTTTATAAATTGTCTATCTTCTTAAGGCTATAGCCCTGTTTTAAGTTTATATTCTTTATGTTTTAGATATTTATTATACTTGTATTTATACTATAGTCTTCCTTAGACGTATTTCTTAGGTAGTTTTAGTCTAGGCTTTATTACTACGTAACTTTCTTCTAGTATTATTTCTTATCCTTAGATATCTTCTACTAGAATTACTCTTGTATAGTTATAGCCTCTTTTTCTTGTAAGCTATACTTTATTATTTACTTTAGAGTTTCTGTATATTATACAATTCTTTTCTAGGTATAATGTCTATAATACTTTAAAATAGGCTAGATGTTTTAGGTTTATTATTTTGTTATCCCCTTCCTAGTAACTATCTATTCTAGGTCTTATATTTGTTAGGACGTAGTATACTATTAGTATTTATAGTATATAGGCTTTGTTAATCTATTGCGTTTTTCTTATAAGGTACTACTATTCCTTTTGTATAAGTATCCTTCCTACTATAACTATATATTACTTTATCTATTCTTAAAATAGTGTAAACTTTATTTCTTTAGAATTGCGTTCTTTCTAGTCGTTGTACACTTTCTCTATACTTATAACTAGTAAGTATTTCTAAACAAATTTTTATTCTTTGTTTTGTTCCTCTATATCTATTGTTGTATAGCTATTATAGCTATATATATCTAGCTAGGCGTACTCTATACCTCTTATACTAACTTGTCTTTTACTTTCTTATAGTCCTTTAGAAGAAGCTATAGTAGTCTCTTTATCTAGTACTAGTCCTTTAGCCTAGATTAATAGAGTCTAGGGCTCTTCCCTTTTTAAGTCTTCTATTAGTAGGTCTATTATATATACTATTTCTTCTAGCTATACTTTTATTCTTTCTTTTATTACTACTACTCTATTCTTTTATAAGAACTATCCTACTCTCTATTTACTAGAAAGATATATATAGTAGTTATCTTTGTAATAAAAGGTCTAATAGAGTATTACGTATTGTATTTCTTTGCTCCTAGCTACCTTTTCCTAAGGTTTAGCCTATACTTATAGTATTTCTTTCTTTTTCTCTATTATCTTTAACTAAGTTTCTTTATCTTTTTTATAGTCCTTACTTTTGCATTCCTTTATATAGTGTCCTAGTTTCTTATATTTGTAATATACTATATCCTTTTTCTTCTTTAATTAGTAGTCTTTTACGTAGTAGCCTTTCTTGCTATAGTTAAAACACGTAAAGTCTTTGTTCTTCTTTCTCTTTCTATCCTTGTTTACGTTAAGGATTATAGGGTCTCTAGTGTCCTAGTTTCTAGTTTAGCTACTATACCTGTTCTTTTTCTATTCTTAAAGGTCGTCGTTAATTTAGATTACCTATTATTTTAGGGCTTCTAGTGTCCTAGGTTTCTCTATATATATTATTTTGTATTAAATTTTTGCGTTTAGTCCTTGTTTAAATCGTAATATAAGGGCTAATTTATTCTATTCTATGTTTTAACTTAGTTGTTTAAATTATAATATATATTCTAGGACACTCTTGTTTTGTGTAAGCCTTTCGAGTTTCTCTTTAGCTTATTAGGTAATATCTATATCCCTAAATACTACTCTTATTCGTTTAGTAAAGTATTTATAGCTTCTAAAAATAGCTTTAGTTTTGTCCTTTTAGGTTATTAGAGAATACGTCGTGTAATCTATCTAGTAGGGCTCGTACTATCTTATTGCGTCTTCTTTGAGGTGTAGTCTAATATATATTACCTTCTTTTCTTCTATGTCAAAGTATAGTACTTATATATCTATTTAGAGTTGTGCTAACGCTATAAAGGGTCTTAATTTCTCCTTTATTCTGTTAAACTTTATAAGAATAGGTATCTTAGGTAGTTTCTTTGTTATACTTATTTCTAGTTGTTAGGTAATTAGCTCTATCTAGTTCTAGCCTTTAATAATAGCTTTAATTTGTACTTTATTCTATTTTAAGTAATCTTGTAGTTCCTTGTTCTACGTTTCTAATACTTTAATTACTATCTTTATATCTTCTTTGTCGTTAATTAGTTTATTTATACGATCCTTAATTGTTTCCTATATAGTACTATCTAACTTATAACTACTCCTAGGGGCTTTACTTGTTAAACTTTCTACTATCGTGTTAGCTAGACCGTGCGCTACTTATGCTTCGCTTCTCGCAATAACTAAATTAGCAAGGTGTTACTAACTTACTAGGGTCGACTTCCTAATAGCCTAGATAGGTGTTAGTAGATTGTAAGGTAATAGTAAAAGCTCGTGTTATAATCTGCAATAGGCTATAAACAATAGAAGATGTTTCGCAACTATCTTTGTATTGTTACTCGTAGTTAATAATTGAATTGCTAATACTATCCTAATAATGCGCATTGCTACTAACTATATAGTAATAATATCTTAGCGGCTTCGTTGCTTCGTGTTTGCTAAGATCGCGAATTTACGAATTTATTACGTGTCTATGTTGTAATTAGCTTCCTAGTTAGACTTATTGTCTTATAGGTCGTTACCTTGCTTATCCTATACTTCGTTAGTAGCGAAGCGTAGACTAATTAGTTCTATCTCAGTTTCCCTTGTTACTACTATAATACCTAGATTCTACTCTAGGTACTTGCCTTGCTAGTAGCTTTCTAGGATTTAAGCTACTTCGCGGAGCTAGTTATATATATTATCCTAGGTCTCTCTTATATTGCGCGTTACGTCTTTATATAACACGTTAATAAGTTTTTAAATCTCTAGCTTTAGAAGCTCTTAATAAGCTTTACTCTTTTTGTTATAGAAGAGCTACTTATTAAATATTATATTACGCGTTATAATTACCTAATCTAATTCTAGGACCTATATCCTATATATATTAGATGCTCTATATCTTACTAGATATCTAATATAGCCCTAAGGGCTTATTTTAAAGCCTCTCTTATTACGCCTAGCTACTTACTCCTTATTAAGTAGATATATGTAGTAGCTATAAGCGTATACTCTACTCTAATCTAGCTAAAGGTCTACTATAGTAGCTCTTACTTACTTAGGCTAATAGTATCTAAAGTACTACCTAAACTAGCTATTAAGTACTATATTAGGAGCTTATATATTATAAGCGTAGCTTAGGCTTATATTATATAGCTATATAGCTACTTCTACTATCTCTAGCTAGAGCCTTTCTAGTAGGTTAGTACTTATCTTTATCTTAATTACTTTCGTTATTATTTCTTAACTAGCTCTCTTAGCTCTTCTATTTAGCTTATACGTATATACTAGAGAGCTCTTAATTATAATCTCTTCTTATTTAGCTTAAATCTAGAAGCGTATCTTACCTCTTTATAAGAGCGTTACTACTTTATTATCTTACTAGAGTACGTACGTATAGAGCTTATAGCGCGTTAGTAGTAGCTTTACAAAGCTTTTAAATACTCTTATTATTTCTTAAAGAGTTTTACTTTATAACTAGTAGGTATAAAGCTTACTACTATACTTATACTTAAGTAGTATAGTTTAAACCTCTCTAAAGTAGCTAGTAGGTATATTAAATAGGTCCTACGCTACTTACTAGTATAGGTATAGAGCTCTCTTTCTAGGCTACTTTAAGATAACTTACTTAGCGTACGCTATTAAGCAATACTTGTACTTAATACGCGCTATCCTATTAATACGCACGTTTCTTGCGCTTGTTACTAGCGCTTATAGTACTTCTAGTCTAAGATAACTAGCTCTAGCGTACTAGAGCTCTTTTAAGTTACTTTTAGGTATTATACGCTATAAGTTAAGCTAGTAATTAACTTAATTACTTTAAGTTACGCTTATAATAGTTAGATAAAACGTAATAAGCTTGTATTTAATAAAAGTAAGATTATATTTACGTATTAGCGTCGCTAGTACAATACTCTCTACTAGTGTTCCTACTCTTAGAGTTACGTTAAAACCTTAATACTAGGCTCTAGCTTACTATAATTAAGCTTTAGATACTATATTAATATAAAATCCTTTAACTACTACTACTTTATAAAGTATAAGATTCTCTATATACTTACTATAAGCTCTATTTAGAGTATTTTTAAGGACTTAAGTACTTTTACTAAGTATTAGAAACGCTTATATACTTACCTCTACGTAGCTTACGCCTTTTACTCTTATAAAGGAGCCTAGTTTTATAAGACTTATTAAGTTAACTAGGTAGAGAGTAGCTCTATTATTAAGTATAGTACTCTTAGAGAGTAAGTAAGTGTTAAAATCTAGCGTTAAGTAGGCTCTAGGTACTAGCTTAATAAGTTTGCCTAAGTCGATAAGTATACCTAGGTCGATAAGTACTGCGTTTAGCTAGCCTAGGTAGACTAGAGCCTTTAATTTAACTAACTCTAAGCTAGCTTTAACTAGTTCCTATAAGGGACTAGCTTACTTTTAAGTTACTAAGGTTTTAACTACTATAAAGCGCGGCTTATCTAAACAAGCCTATATTTTCGCCTTTCTATTATTGTCTATTTTAAATAGATTACTAGTAAGCGCTACTTATACCTATCTACAATCTTATAGCTTCTAGTAGTAAGCTTAGCTATATAGGTAGTTGTATTTTAAGTTAGTACTTAAGCTTAAGCTTAGCTTAGATCCTCTAAACGTTGTAAATACGCTAGCTCTTTAATTAGTAGTTTAGAGCTTATACTCTTATAATAGAGCTAAGTAGATACTACTAATTTACCTTAGCGTAAGTGCCTTTAAGCTAAGGACTAAGCTCTAGATTACTAATTAGCTTATTATCTAAGCCTAGTCTAGAGCTAGCTTTAGCGTTAACGCCTCTAGGAAATCTTATACTACGAGCTCGCCTATTACCTCTATAATATTGTACGCGATTGCACGCTAATATAGGCGTAGCTACTTATTATACTAGAGCTCTAGTAATTGTCGTCCTTAGCAAGCCTTCTATAGATAGGCTTAGTATTAAGCTTAGATAAAGTTACTAGCGCTAGTATTAGATAGGGCTAGTAAGCTCTTTAGTATTTAGACGAGCTCTTGTAATGTAGCTTTGTTATTCGCGAGTAGAGTTATCTTAGCTATTACTAGATAACTTAGATTAACTATAGCGTTTACCTAGGTGCTTAGAGCTCTAAGGCGTACTATTTGCGATACCTAAGTATCTTTTATAGCCTAGTATTTCTCTATTGTAAGCTTATAGGTAGCTACCTCTTCTACTATTACTAGGCTCTTTAGTTTAGGTTAAACTAGTTTGTTAGCGTAGATATTAGGGACGTTATTAGCTTCTAGATTAACTAGCTACTAGATACCTAGCTCGAGAGCGTTATAATAGAGTTGTATAAACTATACTAGCTATTATAAGCGCTCGTTAAGTAGGGTAGTACTTTTATTAAGTAGAGTAATCTCGCTGTAAGATATTGTAAGTGTTTAAGTAATAGATAAGATAAGATAAGATAAGATAGGAGTATACTAAGCTTGTAATCTCTTGCTATAGTATATAGGATAAAACTATTAAGTAATTTTTAGCGCTAGGCTTATAACTGTTGCAAGATACGAGCTTAGGAATAAGTAGGAAATAATTATTAATTAAAGAGCTATCTAAGCTAAGCTACTTATATATAGTAGAGCAGCTTAAATAGCTTATATAGCTTACTTACTACTATAGGCTTACCTAAATTGTATAGAGTAAAGCTCTAACTTGCGATAGATAGTAAGTAGTAAGGTACTAAGCTACTTATATATAGAGACGCGTTATTTACTAATAATCTAGTAACGTAGTACTTATCTTATAGCTATATTATAATACTTTTTAGTAGAGTAGTAATATAGAAGGTAGTATAACAAGCTATAGTAACTACTTCTACTACTAAAGCTAAGCTACTTACGCTTAAGTACGTAAGTAAAAAGGTAATAGTATTAAAAAGGCTCTTTTAAGAGCTTATATTAGACCTAGGAGCTACTTAGACTATCTTCTACAATAATTAGTAAATAATTAGACTTATTATAGGTAAAAATAAAAGAGTATTAATGCGCTTACGTTATATAGATATATAGAATATATAGCTAAGATAAGAGTATACTAGAGGCTTATTTTAAGTATTATATATACTAATAAGCGAGATACTAGTAGATAGCCTAACTAAGTACTTTCTAGAGTAGTAATTTAAGAGATTTAAAGCTTACCTTAACCTTAAAAATATATAAGTAAAGCTTAAGTTATAAGAATTATAAAAGTAGAGTATAAAGCTATAAAAAAGTCTTTAAATTAAAGTACTAAAGCGTAGAGCTAATACTTAGAGCTAAGCTTAAAACAAGGTATCTATTTAAAATATAAAATTAATAAACTTACTAAAAAGCGCCTTTAAGTGTAAATAATACGTAAAAGCCTCTTTAGCTTAAGTATCCCTAGCTAGTAAAGTAGTAACTACTCTTATTATAATAGTAGCCTTAGCGAGTATAGTAGTAGTAAGATTATAGGTAGAGGTAAGAGTAGTAGTAGTAGTAGGCGTAAGTATAGGCGTAGGTTAAAGTTAAGGTAAGAGTAGTAAAAGAGTCTAAAGACTTAGAGTCTCTTCTATAACCTTACTAAGTAGTATATAGAAAGTCTTTTAGAAAGCTTTAAGCTCTCTCTCTAGAGCTTTATAGGCCTAGGTAGTAATAAGAGTAATAGTAGTATAGTAAGCGATTTTAGAGCTATAATATAAGTTAGTTAACTAATATTAGATAAAGAGCTAGAGTAGCTCTTAAAGTAGTAAATTAAAGAGCTAGAGTAAAATTTTTAAATTAACTTATATAAGAACGTAGCTATAGCTACTAGTAGTATAGTATATATAATACTAAACCTCCTCTTTAAAAGAGTTATAGTAGCTCCTATTAGAGTAGCCTACTAATATACTATAAGTGTAGTAGAGGTAAGGCTCTTTATAGAGAGTACCTATAACTTTCTTAAGAGAGAAAGTATAAGAAAGTAGAAGTAAGAGCGTCTATAGTACTAGAGTCTTTTTAGTATACTTTTTCTTTTTTTTAGTAGTAGTAGTAGTAGTAGTAGTAGTAGTAGCTTTAGAGGTAGTATAAGAGTAAGATATATAAGTATAAGTAGCTTTCTTAGCTTTACTCTATAAGAATAAGTTAGTATAATAATTACTAATATAAAAAGTAAGCTTTAAAAGCTTTAAAAATAGTAACTTATAATAGCTATAATAATAGTTACTAAAGAGTTTATAAAGCTAAGAAAACTCTAAATATACTACGTATAGTATATAAGTACTTAGTACTAATATATAAGCCTAAAATAAATAGAATTATAGGTAAAGTTATTTTTAACTAAGTTTAGATAACTACTATAATACTTATTAAATAGCTCTACTATATAGCTTACCTAAAGAGTATATTATAAGTTAAAGCTCTACTCTATATAATTTAAGTAATCTTATAGTAGTAAGTAAGCTATATAAGCTATTCGAGCTACTCTACTATATATAAGTAGCTTAGCTTAGATAGCTATTTAATTAATAATTATCTCTTACTTATTCCTAAGCTTATATCTTATAAGAGATTATTTTTCTAAAATTAGTAGAGCTATTATAGATACTAGGGGTAGTACTAGTAGCTTTTTTAAGCTAAGGTTATAGCTTTTTTTAAACGTAGATATTATATAGCTATAAGTTCTATTATAGTTTAAAGCTAATATTATTAAATTTAGAAAGGAATGTAGCCTATACTAACTAGGTAGTTTTATAGATTAGTTAATCTAGTCTAAATTTAGCTATTTCTAGGGTTTTATAACGTACTTCTCCTAATCCTACTACGTCTATATTACTAAATTAGTATAAAAGTATATAAAAATATACGAATTCTTCTTAGTATAAGTAAGTAATACTATTTAGGATAGTAAGGTATAAGTAAGCTAATCCTATATAGTAGTATATAATAACGTTAGCTTAGGTTTATAAGCTAATATCTTTTTTTCTATTAGTAATAAAGTAATTATATATAAACTAGATAAAGGATATAATATCTATATAGTATTCTATACCTAAAAATTATAAAGGTTTTATAGAGTAGTTTTCTTATTCTTTATACTAGTAAAAATTAAAGGCTAGCTCTTAGATACTAGTTAAGAAGAGAGTTAGGGTAAACTCTTCTCTATTAAAGATATAGTAGCTTACTACTAGTACTTAGGGTTTAAACTCTCTTTTAAAGAAGCTAAGTTACTAGCCTTATAGTAAAATCTTAGTATAAAGTAGTTTTATATCTTTCTACACTAGTATATTAAAGTTAAAGGTTTCTAGCTTAGTTTATTTAGCTATTAGGTCTTCTTAGTAGATTACTACTTTATATAAGTAGTTATATTTTACTATAGCTTCTTCTTATAGAGCTTTATACTAAGTAGCTCTTTAGCCTAAAGTATTATATTACTTTATAATATAGTTATAGTCTAGTAGTAATTATACTAGGCGTTCTTAGAGTTAAGCTAATTAGTTATCTTATTAAGAAAGTTATTTATCTACTTTACTTACTCTAGCTATAAGCTTTTAGTTTTATTTATTTACTACGTTAATTACGTCCTATATCTATATATTTACAACTACTAAGTATAATACTATTCTAGCTAGAGTAAACTCTCTAAGAGATAAGTAATTACTAGGTTTATTATCTTTAATTCCTTAGTATAAAGTTAGTAATAGAGTATAAAACAAGGGTTAGAGCTTAGTAAACTTAGTAAGTAATTTCTTAAGTTTATCCTAAGATATAAAGACTATTCCTAGTAGTAGGTCTTTATTAATTATACCGTTTAATAGTGTTGTAAGGTTATATACCTAATATAGATTTAGGGCCTAAGGGCTTATTAGTCTTAGGGATCTTGAACTTTATTAGCTAAACTAACTCTAAACATTGTTCGCCCTCCTATAGGTTATATCCTACTACCTGAGGGCCTATCGGCTACCTTCTCTTACCTCCCCTCCTTAATAGTTCGCCTCCTTATAAGCCCTTAGTACTCGTATTTCTCTAGTAACTACCTACCCCCTTTTTACTATTCCTTTCTTTATAATACTCTACTACAATAGTAGGTTATTTCTTAGCTTTTCTAAGTTCTTAAGCTTAGGTGTAAGCTAGGGTAATAATACTTAGCTAATATTTAGTTAGGCGTTATTAATTAAGTTATTTAATATAGTCTAGTTATTAAAAGAGACCTTAGTAACTAGTCTATACCTTAGTAGGCTACTATAGTTAAAAGGAGTAGAGTCTATATCTAGGTTAAATTCTTCTATAATAAGTTAGTTAAGAGTAGCTAAGTTTATTATAGAGCTATTAGCTAAAAAAGCACCTAGTACTTATTAGGGAATTATATTAGGTTAGAAATTAAGTTTAATAGGTAGTCTTAGCTAAATAAAAGATTTAGAGTCTATTACTTATTTTCTTTTATCTTTCTATAAAGAAGTCTTAAGATATTATAAGAAGTTACTTAGCGCTTTTTTTGTTAGAGTAGTTAGTATAGTAAGTTTCTAGGTCTATTTTTCTAGAAACCTAGTTTTAGCGCGTATTTTATAGATTTTTTGTAGTATAGTAGTTCTAGAGCGTTCTTTTAGTTTCTTACTAGATTTATAGTCTACTATTTATAGTATATCTTTATCTTATAAGTATACTTAGTTTAAGTAATAAATAGGTTATAAGCTAGTATTATTTTAGTTTAAGAGGCTAGCTTTTAAAGGGGTAGAAGATTTTTTATATAACTAAGTTATAGTATAATAGGCTAAGTTATAGTAGTTATATACTATGTTAGTACGTTTAGCTATTAGTTTGTAGAGATTTAAATCTTTAGCGCTAGCTAGTAAAGGTTTTAGTAGGGTCTAGGGCGCTTTATTACTTAGTTCTTATAAATTAAGTATAAGTAATTTACGTAGGTTTAGAGAGTCTTTTCTTTCCCTAGTACTACTACCTAGGTTTAATACCTAGTATAAGTACGCCCTTGCCTAGGTATATATAGTAAGTATAAGCTAAAGCTTTATAACCTATAAGGTAGTTAAACTACTCTTCTTTAGTATATATTTCTTTCTAGAACGTTAGCGCTAGTACTAGTAAAAAAGGAGCACTAGAAACCTTAACTAGAACTATAATATAGTAAACTCAAGGGGCTACCTAGCGCGCTATAGCTAAAGTAGGATCTAATTCCTAGTAGTATAGTTCTTTTTAGCTAGCTAGGCTTAATTAAGAGTTAGCTACAATTAGCTATCTTATAGTAACTCTAGTATAAGTAAAAAAGCTACTAGCGTAGTTCTAGGTTATAGAGATCTACTATTATATAAAGTAGACTTTACGTAAAATAACTTAATAAGGTAGTTTTAATAATTAACTAAAAAGAGTAAATAGTAGATAAAGCTATCTAAGTAAGTACTAGGTATAT
>JALNQF010000697.1:0-16484 GCA_028456385.1 Ophiosphaerella korrae | reverse complement strand
ATATATACTGTTCTACTCCTGTATTCAACGTTGTTGAATACTTGGTTACCTTTTTGGGTTTGTTTGGCGCAGTGGAGTAGAGCTGCTACATAACATAGTATTCAACAACAACTGCGCTGCGTGCGGGGTAGGTCGGGCTGAGTGCGTCAGTTCGACCCCGCCAACAGCCAGTCAGCCTAGCCGGCCAGCAGAGACTGGGCCGAGATAGGGCGCCTCTGAGCCGCTGAGGACATGCGCCAGAACTATCGTGAGCTGCTGGAAGGTCCAGTATTACCGCCCGTCGTAGTCTAGCGCCTGAGGACATGCGCTACGGGGAAGGGGGATATTGTCACGCTGTAGGCCGCAGTAGGCCGTAGCTGCGCAAAGCGCAAGCAAGGGCGAAGGGCCCTTAGGCAATATATACTGTTCTACTCCTGTATTCAACGTTGTTGAATACTCGGTTACCTTTTTGGGTTTGTTTGGCGCAGTAGAGTAGAGCTACTACATAACAATAAACTTCTAGATTTTATATTATCTATATACGTATTATTAAATATAGTAGTTATAAGAATATACTTTATCTTCTTAAATAATTAATCAAGGCTATTTAATTATATAATCTTTAGTAAAAGAGAATAACTTAGGAAAGAGAATAACTATCTAGTAATAATACTAGTTAATCTCTAAGCCTTTACCTCGCTTAAGCTTTCTATTTATTATATTCTACTTCTATTAAAGCTTTCGACCTAGCTTATTCTATAGACTAAGATAATATATACTATTCTTAAGCTCTTACTATTCTTTTATTAAGGGCTTAAGCTCTTAGTTTAGTTCTTTAATATAGATAGAAGTAGCTACTTTCTCTATATTTATCTCTAGTATCTAATAGTAATATATACTCTTTTTATTATACGTAAAGTACTCCTAAAATAGAAACTTAGAAAAGCTTTTCTACTTTTTACAAATATAGCTATAAATAAAAGTTTTATCTACTTTCCTTTAAATTCTATATCTACTACGTCTATAGAGAAAGATAATAGACGTCTTATCTAACTAAGTAATATTCTTTTAGTCTTTAATTATCTAGTCCTTATATAAGAGATACTACTTAAGCTAATCTTTCTTTATCTTCTTTATTAACTTAAGCTTCTTTATTAGTTATATCTTCTTAAATCTTACTTTCTATAAGACTTACTATACTATTATAGTTAATATTTAAATACTATCTTAACTAAGTTTACTAGTAAAGTTAGTATAAGAATTCTCTCTACTATAGAAGTTATAGCGTATAGCTTTTAAAATTCTTTCTATAACTTAATCTTACTCTAAAAGCTATCTAGAGTAATAGCTATTATTAAGATATTAATTTAATAGTTTAAGTAGGTGTTAGAAAAAGTTAAAGCTATATTAAATTATATATCTATATATTAAGTTAATTATCGATTTACTTATACCTATTATAAGTAATCTTATTATTTAGCTTACTAGAAGCCTTTAAAGCTATAACTAATACGTAAGTAGCTATATTATAAGGTATTGTATAGAAGAATTAAATTAAGTAATAAAGAAGAAGAAGAATAAAGTTAAGTAAGAAGTTATATTAGTAGCTAGCTAAGCTAAGATTATAGTATATATAGCTTATTCCTAGAAGTAGTAAGTAAAGACTTTTAAAAAGTACCTCTATATAGTAGTAATTTTTCTTTAGCTTTAAATAGTATAGTTAGTAGCTAATTACTATTAGAAACTAGTAGCGTTTTAGAGTAAGTAGTTATTAAGACTTTCTTTAAGATTGTATATATATAATAAAGAATTAAGTACTATAGTTATATTATTTAAAATATAGTAATACTATTATTAGTATACTTTATTAATAATCTAAGTACTCTATAATTATAATAATTTATATTACTTTATATATACTAAAGAACTATTTCTTAAGTAAGTTTACTAATTAAAAGAGCTTATAAAGTTTAATTTTAAAGTTAAATATAAACTAAGATAAGAGAACCTAGTAAATAGGCTTTTAAAGTAACTTAACTATATAAAAGGTATTTTTATTTAAGAGTAGTAAGTATTATATAATATAATATTACTAATACTATACTAAAAGCTTTAGATCTAAGCTATATAAAGGTCTAGAGCTTTAAATACTTATTTTTAGAGAGTATTAAAATAAAATTTCTTTAAAGAAAACTTTATAGAAATATATTAAACCTTTAAAAAAGCTAATATACTTAAAATAGAATTTATTAACTAGATATTAGAACCTAGTAATATATTACTATTAGGTATATCTCTCTCTACTACTATTAATAGTAATAAAGTAAGAAGTATTATATCTAAAGCTATAATAGATAAAAAGTTAAGTCTAAACTCTAATATTCTACTTACTTAAATAGTATTTATACTATAATAAAAGCTAAGTTATAAAGTTATAGAAGAGCTTATAAGAGCTATAATATATAGTATTTTATTTTTAAATAGTTTTACGCGTAAAGTAAAATAAGATAAAAATACTTATATACTAGAAATTCTAGATTACCTTATAGTATTTATTTATTAAGTATAAGAAAAAGATGTAGCTTATCTTATATATAAAGTAGAGAGCCTTAAAAAAGTTAGTAAAGTAAAAAAAAGATAATAAAACTAAAGGTTTAACTTTAGTAGTATATTATATAATAGTAAGAAAGTATAAATTACTAATAATAGATCTCTTTACTAAAATATATTACAAAAACTTATAATAATATAATAAGTAGCTACTATAAGATAAATAATACTATAGACTTACTAAAGTATAAGTATTACTAGCTATAACTTTTTTTAGTTATTTATAACTATATTAAGAAATACCCTATATATTAATAAAATAAGAATAGAAAGTATAAGCTCTAAAAAATACTAGTACTACTAGTACTTAAAATAGTATAGTAATACTTTTTATAAAACTTTATAATAGACTTATTAGTTTTAAAAGATATAAAAAGAAATAAGTTAAACTTAATTATAGTACTTATAGATAAGTTTATAAAGTATATCTATTAATTCTCTATAAGTAAAATAATAATAGTATAAAGAGTAGCTAATTTACTAATAAATTAATACTTTTTAAAGTAAAGCTTCTTAAATACCTTACTATTATTATAGAGTTATATACCTAATATAGATCTAGAGCGTAAGAGCTTATTAGTCTTAGAAAACTTAAACTTTATTATCTAAACTAACTCTAAATACTATTTATACTTTTATAGATTATATCTTATAACTTAAAAGCTTGTTAGCTACGCTCTTTTTTATACTTCTTTATAAGCTCTTAGTACTTATATTTCTTTAGTAACTACTTACTCTCTTTTTTTCTATTTTTTTCTTTATAATACTTTACTATATACTTTTACTTTTTAAGAGCTTAGTTTTATTAAGCTACTATACTAATTTAAAAGCTTTTAGCTTAAAAAAAAATTAAAACTTACTTTAACTTATAAACTTCTTTTTTATTTTATTAGTAGTATAGTACTTAAACTAATAGATATAAAATTATTTAAATTTATAATTTAGTTTTACTACTATAAATAGTTTAGTATCTAGCGCTAACTATATATTAAGTTAGAAAGTAACTTAGGCTTTCTAGCTAAAATATTAATATTAATAAAAGAAAAAGAAGATATTAAGTTTTTAAGAGTATTTCTCCTCTTAAATAACTTATAGCTCTTTAGGTATTAATTACTATATATTATCTATAAACTACTAATCTAACCCTAGCTATAGCTATAACTTACCTAGGCCTACTCTAGAAAATACTAGCCTTACTAGTACTATTATTTAATATAAAGCTTAAGTTACGCTATCTCTATTTCTCTATATTACCTATTATTTTTATTTTAGAGTATTTTAGCTATAGCTTAAGACTTTAAAAATAATACTTTTATTTTCTACTTATAACACTTTTCTCTTAAAGGCTCTAGACTTAATATCTAAGATATTATTTATAAAGTATTTACGTAAGTTCTAGGTTATTTAATAAAAAATTTATATATATATATTATATACCTTATAGTTATAGCTACTACTTATTTACTTTTTATTATAAATATAAGAAATATAGAAGTAAATATTATAAGTTACTTTCTAACCTATTCTATTTTTTTATATATTTTATAAGCTAGAGTAGTTTTTTACTTTTTTATAAAAGTTCTTTTACTTAATATATTTTTATTTACTAAATTCTTTTTTAACTTATTAATATTTAATAGCTAACTCTTTTCTTATATATATATATTTATTAGTTAAGCTAGTATAAAGCTTTAAAGCTTTATATTTAAATATCTTTACTAGTAGTTAAGTACTTATAGTTATTAGCTTCTATAATTTTAGTAAAGTTATAAATACTCTCTAGAAGTATACTTAAACTTTATCTCTTTATTTTTTATTCTCTTTTTTTTTCTTTTTTTTAACCTTATCTTAGCTACTCTATTACTAGTTTCCTAGCTCTATTCTCTTATTTACTTCCTACTTTAATTATTATAGCTACTTTTAATTTCTAACCTAGCTCTTATATAGCTAGCTAGCTTAGCTAAAGTAACTATAGTAGTAATAATCTTTTTTAGCTACTTTATAACCTAAGTAGACTACTTTTAAGTTACTATTAAACTTAGAGTAGAGCTTCTTACCCTATTTTTATAATATATTATTTCTAGTATAAAAGTAAGTATTAACCTTTTTTACTTATAAGCTCTTAGTTATTACTTATTTCTTTAACTACTCTTTCTTACTTAACTTACTTTATAACCTTTTTAACTAAGCCTTTAATATCTTTAAAGAGTATAACTTTAGCTAGCTTCTTTTCTTTATTTAAGAGTTTATATATACTTACTATAATAAGTATAAAAATAGGGCTTACGTAAAGAATAGTCTTAATAATATTTATTTCGATAACTTTAATAGCTTTTTCTATACTTCTAATAGCTTTTAGTCTTTTTTCTACTAGCTATAATATTAGGTATACTATTATAAAAGTTAAGAGATACTTAAAACTCTTTAGCTACCTAGGCTATATACTTTTAAGATCTTTCTTTAATTAATAATTCTTAAGAGATATAAGCTTATTATAAAGCTATAGTCTATATAAGTTAGTATACTTAGAAGACTATTAGCCTTTTTAAGGCTTTACTACTAAAGCTAATACTACTAAACTCTAATAAGGCTATTACTTATAGTTTTAATAAAGAAAGTAAGTATATTTATACTACTTATATTTATAGTAGTATTAGATACTCTATTTTCTTTAATAATTAAGGTTTTATTTACTTTAATAGCTTTTATATTTATAATTATATTTAAAGCTATAATTATAAGTTACGTAAGTCTTTAACTTTATTTTCCTTTTTACTAAGTCTTATCTTAAAGGTTTTTTAAAGCTTAGCTAATCTATTTTTAGTAGTTTAATAGCTAAATATAAGTAAGTACTCTTTTAAGTTAAAAGTTTTACTAAAAGTTACTACTATATTACTAAGTTTATTTAGTAAAAGCGTACTTATACTAATACTTTTATTCCTATAGCTACTTAGTCTTCTAGCTACTTTATTACTATACTTTTTACCTATAATACTATAGTAGCTAATATCTAGTATTTTATTTACTAAAATATTTTTCTAAGTTATTAAGTAGCTTATAAGTATCTTCTTATAATACTTAATAAGCTAGTACGTTCTTATAAGCTTAAAGATAATAACTCTAAGACTTCTAGCTACTTTTATAGCTTTACTATTATAGGCTACTTATTATAAACTATAGTATTATAGACTATCTATTATTAACTATAGGTACTTATCTTAGAAAGATTAGTAGATTAGGAGTTAATAGTAAAAGCTTAGAGGGTAATCTATAATAACTATAAATAATTAAAGATATTTTATAACTATCTTAGATTAGCGTTCTATAGTTAAAGGATTAAATTACTAATACTATCCTAATAATACGTATTCTACTAACTATATACTTATTGTAATCTATAATCTATAGTTACTAAGACTAATAGATTATAGATTACTCTAATCTATAATCTATTAACGCTAAAAGTCTATAGATTATAGATTATACTAAGTGTCCTAGTTATATATAGTTTCCTAATTAAGATTATTACCTTACTTGTCTTATACTTTGTTAGTATCTAAGTTAGGACTAATTAGTTCTATCTTAATTCCTTCTATTACACCTATAATACTATTTCCTCTTTTAGGTAGGTTCTAGTTTACTTATCCTAGAGCTAGAGTTATTAGTCTAGTTTCTTTATTAATGTAGAGTTCTTTATCCTCTTTTATAACTATTTTATCTATACGTTATTACTATCTCTTTACTAATTGCGTATTACGTAATAGTGTTAAAATATTTCTTTACTCTTGTTATACTTCTCCTAAATTAAACCCTAAGTCTCTTCCTTATATTATTTCTATAAATAATAGTAGAGCTTATAAGGTATATATTTATGTAAATATACGTAGCTCTTATAATATGTCTAGTGTTTTTCTTTCTAAGTGTACGTTTATTATACTTATTCTTACGTCTAGGCTTAATAATAATAGGGAAAGCTATTAACTAGACTTAAGAGAAATTACTATCTTAAATCGTAGAGGCTAAAGCTAAGCGTAAGCGTATCTAGGAGCTTATGTAGAGTAAGCTAGTAAAGAATTAAGCTTATCTCTCTTACTTTTATAAGATAAAGGCCTTAAATAATAAAAAATTAGCTAAGTAGTTAGTAGCTCTAGAAGCTAAGCTAGATCTAGATAAGGCGTTTAGTATTACTATAGCAGTTCCTGCGTTAGACGTCTCTATTGTCTCTCTATCTATTGTTAGTAATGTTAGTTCTCTTAGTTTACTACTAGGCGTTCTAGAGGGTTTTAACTTTAGTAGTCCTCTAGTTTCTTAAGGTAATTAAAGTTATCCTCTAGTTCCTATATTTTCTCTTATAGTTGTCCTTTCTCGTCTATTCCTATCTATTCTACTAAGTAATAGTTTCTTCTATTATAGAATTAGTATACTAGGATTTTTTTAACTTTTTATTCTTCTTATTCTTTATACGTGTCTACTTTATATACTAGTAGTTCTACTTCTTATAGTACTTATTCTAGTAGGGCTACGTAGAATATTAGATATATCTTTATTTTATTTAGTAGCTTTAATTTAAATATAACTAGTGTAACTTCTTTCTTAATCTTGTATAGTCTTATCTTAACGTAGTCTAGTTTTAAACTTAGTTGTTTACTTTTAATATTTTTTTATACTAATTATACTTTTTCTCCTTCTCTAAATTAAGGTCTTCTTTTATATTTCTTGTTGTAGTACTTAGCTATTTAATTATATAAGAATTCTACGTCTTGTCTTAGTTAATTATATATATCCTTAAGTCTATTAGTAAAGTTTTCTCCTCTTAGAGACTAAGATATCTAGTTTCTTAGTATCTAGTATATATTAGGTTTAAATCCGTAGTTTATAAAGAAAGGTAATACTCTTGTTACTATATTCTTTACGCTGTTATATACTAACTATACTATAAGTAGTAGTTATACCTAATTATTCTAGTTGTAGTTAAGGTAGTATCTTAAATATTGTTCTACTATCTAATTTATTTATTCTAACTATTTATCTATATATAGATAGTATACTATAGATATTATATATTGTATTCCTAATTACGCTACTATTATTCCCTATAGTTTTAATATAAATTATACATCTCTATCTATAATAATCTTATCTAGTAGTCTATATTAACTAATTATAGTTCCTAGAACCTAGTATATAGTAACCTCTATCCTACTTTTCTCTTTATATAGTCTAAAGTACGTATACTTTATAAGTTTATCTACTATTATTAGGATTCTATTATAATTAACTCTTAATATTAGGTCTTTAGACTTTAGTAGCTTTGTAATAAAGTCTATTATAATAACTCTCTATAGTTATTCTAGTACTTCTACTAGTTATAACATTCTATATAGTATATATCTATTATATTTATTTCTATAGCACTCTATATAGTCTTATAGTACTTCTATTACTAGTTATCTTACTTTTAGAATATAATAATCTTGTAGTAGTCTATCTAATATTTTTTCTATTCTTTAGTAACTATATACTAGTAATTTATAGAACTATTATATAAATTCTCTTTAGATCTTACTTAGGATATATATTCTTCTATAGGCTTATGCAAATCCTTTAGAGATTTCTAGTTTTTCTATTTCTTTAAATACTTCTTGCGTTATTTTCTAAATCTATTTATCTAGCTTACTACTTATTCTTTTAAGTGTTGCAGCTATCTTAGGTATATTTAAGACTAAGTATCCTTCTTTATTCTTAACTAGAACTATACTAGTAGCGCTTACTTCTTCTTATAGGTCTAGTCTTCTACTAAAGGCGTCTATAAACTAATTGTCTTTCCCTTTTATATATATAATTTCTATATTAAATATTAATAGAAACTCTTACTATCTTATATAACGTTATAACAATTCTTTATTTATTATAAATCTTATAAAGTTTTTGTAGTCTATATAGACTTTTGTCTAGTACTTTACTCTTTATAGATATACTCTCTATTATTTAAATACTTTATAGATTACTAGTATCTCTTTGTTATAGATTAGGTAATTAAGTTCTACTATTTTTATCTTCTTAGAGAAGTATTTAACTAAATGTTCTTTTCTAGTCTCTAAGTCTTCTTGTATTAGTACTATTCTATAGACTAAATTAGATGCGTCTATTTTTACTATTACTAGTAGGTCTAGGTTATATATTCTAATAACTAGGTTTTCTATAAACTTCTTCTTAATCTTTTTAAATACTTTGTTATACTCTTTTATTTATTTAAATAGCGTATCTTTTTTTATAAGTCTTGTTATTAGTTCTATATCTTTAGACTATCCTACTATTAACTTTTTATAAAAGTTAGCTAGTCTATAAAATTATTATACCTCTTTTAGGTTTCTTAGTTGTAGCTATTTATTAATTAATCTAATCTTTTCTAAGTTAATCTTAATTTTTCCTAGTTTAATAATAAATCCTAGGAAGTCTATTTCCTTTGTATAGAACTTGCACTTCCTTATCTTAAGAAACAATTTATTTTCTACTAGTTTCTCTAGTACCTTGTATATATATTATATATATTCTTCTTTTGTTTCTAAGAATATAAAGATATTATCTAGATACGTAAATATAAATACGTCTAAGTATTCTCTTAGTACTATATTAATTCTTTCTTAGAATACTACTAGTGCGTTTATTAAGCTAAATAGTATAACTAAGTATTTATATAGTCTATACTAAGTTCTAAATACTATTTTCTACTTATCTCCTTTCTTAATTTTAATCTAATAGTAGGCGTTCTATATATCTAGTTTTATAAAGATCTTAGCTCTTTATAGTCTATCTTGTATTCTATCTATTTATAGTAGTAGGTATTAGTTCTTATTTATAATTACGTTAGTCTTCTTAAAATCTACATAAGGTCTTTTATTACTTATTCCCTTTTTATCTATAAATATAAGTTTATGTACTACTAAGGATTTAGATTCTTATATTTATCTTTTTTTTATTGCGTTTTGTATAAACGCTTATTTAATCTTAGATTTTTTTTCTATTTTTTAGTAGACTAGACTCTATCCTAAGTTCTTACCTTCTTCTAGTTCTATCGCTAAGTCCTATAGTTAATATTCTAGAAAGTAGTCTTCTAGTTCTATAAGCTATTTTTCCTATTTCTTGTATTCTTTAGGGAATTCTCCTTTATAGGTACTTATGTTAGCCTTTAATATATCTATTCTATAGTAATTAATTTTTCCTATTCTCTAATTAATATATAGGTTAGTTATCTATAACTATAGTATACCTAATATTATATTTTACTCGTTATTAATTGTTGTTATATCTATAACTATATTCTTAATTATTATTCCTTCTAGTTCTAATATAGAGAGAACTATTTTAAACCTAATAGGTTCTTAGAATAGTTTTTCTTTAATCGTGTTTAGTTATTAAGGGTACTTCTTTATTATATACTTTATTCCTTATTTTTCTATAAACTTTTTTAATATAAAGTTTTTTATAGCTCTACTATTAATTATTAATTGTACTTTCTTTCTTTAGTATATACTTATCTTTATAATATATAGGCCTCCTATACTTTCTAGCTTTTCTTACTTTAGTAATTTATTAAATTGTCTATCTTTCTAAGGCTATAGCCTTACTTCTAGTTTGTATATTTTATACTTTAGGTATTTATTATTTATATATTTATACTATAGTCCTCCTTAGATACATTTCTTAGTTAACTTAGATCTAGGTCTTACTACTAGGTATCTATCTTCTAGAATTATTTCCTATCCTTAGATATTTTCTACTATAATTACTCTTATATAATTATAGCCTCTTCTCCTTATAGGCTATATATTGTTGTTTACTTTAGAGTTCCTATATATAATATAATTTTTGTCTAGATATAATATCTATAATACTTTAAAATATACTAGATGTTTTAGATCTATTATTTTATTATCTCCTTCCTAGTATTTATCTTTACTAGGTGTATTTATTGTTAGGATATAGTATACTACTAGTACTCTTAGTATATAAGCTTTATTAATCTATCGCGTCTTTCTTGTAAGGTACTACTATTCTTTTTCTATAGGTATTCTTTTTACTATAACTATATATTACTTTATCTATTCTTAAAATAGTGTAAACTTTATTTCTTTAGGATTGCGTTCTTTTTAGTCTTTGTACGCTTCCTCTATACTTATAACTATTAAGTATATTTAAATAAACTTCTATTCTTTGTTTTATTCTTCTATATTACTTATTGTATAGCTATTATAACTATATATTGTTAGCTAGGTATACTTTATATCTCTTATACTAACTTACTTCTTACTTCTTTATAGTCCTTTAGAGATAGTTGTAGTAGTCTCTTTATCTAGTACTAGTCCTTTAGCCTAGATTAATAGTACTAGGGGCTCTTCCCCTTCTAAATCTTCTATTAGTAGGTCTATTACTTAGGCTATCTCTTTTAGCTAAGCTTTTATTCTATCTTCTTTTATTATAGCTACTCTATATCTCTATTATAAGAAGTATCTTACTCTCTATTTACTAGAAAGATATATATAGTAGTTGTTATTATAATAAAAGGTCTAGTAGAGTATTATATATTATACTTCTTTACTCCTAGCTACCTTCTCTTAAGGTTTAGCCTATACTTATAGTACTTCTTTTTTCTTCTTAGTTATCTTTAACTAGGTTTCTTTCTTTAGGTCTTTACTTTTATAGTCTTTTATAAAGTGTCTTAGTTTCCTATATTTATAGTATACTATATCTTTCTTTAACTTAGATCTATAGTTCTTTATATAGTAGCCTAGTTTACTACAATTAAAGTACGTAAAGTCTTTGTTTTTTCTCTTTTTCTTATTCTTATTAGCGTTAAGGACTATAGAGTCTCCCTTGTTATAGTTCTAGGTATAACCTTTGTATTTGTTCTTCTTCTATTCTTAAAGATTATTATTAATTTGTATTACCTATTACTTTAGGGCTTTAAGTATCCTTAGTTTCTCTATATATATTATCTTATATTAAATCTTAGAATTAAGTCCTTATTTAAAACGTAATATTAGAGCTAACTTGTTCTATTTAGTGTTTTGCGATAGTTATTTAAACTATAATACGTACTTAGGAATACTCTAATTCTATATAAGCTTCTCTAGCTATTCTTTAGCTTGTTAAGTAACGTCTATATCTCTAAACGCTACTCTTATTTACTTAGTAAAGTATTTGTAGCTTCTAAAAATAGCTCTAGTTTTATCCTTCTAGGTTATTAGAGAGTATATTATATAATCTATCTAGTATAGTTTATACTATCTTATTATATCTTCTTTAAAGTATAGTCTAATATATATTACTTTCTTTTCTTCTATATTAAAGTGTAGTACTTGTATATCTATTTAGAGTTATGCTAAGGCTATAAAGGGTCTTAGTTTCTCCCTTATTTTATTAAACTTTTTAAGGATAGGTATCTTTAGTAGCTTTTTTGTTGCGCTTATTTCTAGACGTTGTGTAATTAGTTCTATCTAGTTCTATCCTTTAATAATAGCTTTAATTTGTACTTTATTCTATTTTGTATAATCTTGTAGTTCTTTGTTTTATATTTCTAAGGTATTAATTACTATCTTTATATCTTCTTTTTTAGAGATTAAGTTGTTTATATAGTTCTTAACGTCTCTCTATACTATATTGTCTAACTTATAACTACTTAAGGGTACTTTAGTTTTTTTAGTTAAGCCTTCTACTATCGTATTAGCTAGACTATACGCTACTTATACTTTACTTCTCTTAATAACTAAATTAGTAAGGTATTATAGGCTACCTATTGTAAACTATAGTATTATAGACTATTTATTATTAACTACAAGTACCTATCTTAGAGGGGTTAGTAGATTAGGAGTTAATAGTAAAAGCTTAGGGGGTAATCTATAATAACTATAAACAATTAAAGATATTTTATAACTGTCCTAGATTAGCGTTCTATAGTTAAAGGATTAAATTACTAATACTATCCTAACAATACGTATTCTACTAACTATATACTTATTGTAATCTATAATCTATAGTTGCTAAGACTAATAGATTATAGATTGCTCTAATCTATAATCTATTAACGCTAAGAGTCTATAGATTATAGATTACACTAAGTATCCTAGTTATGTGTAGTTTCCTAATTAAGATTATTACCCCGCTCGTCCTATGCTTTGTTAGTATCTAAGTTAAGACTAATTAGTTCTATCTCGATTTCTTCTATTACACCTATAACATTTACTAATAATTTTTTTTACTAGTAAGCTTATAGCTAGCGTATCTAGAGTTATACTATACTTAAGAGTAAGTCTAATAATTCTTTACTTACTATTTTCTTTATAGTAAATAATACTCTTATTTATTATATTCTCTTTAGTTCTCTTTACTTTTTATCTATTTCTAGTATTAGTAAATACTTTTAAAAAGCTTTTTCTTGTAGTTCTAGTTTACTTTTAAACTTTTATACTACTTTAAATTCTCTTTATTAATTACTAGCTCTTTAAGCTTTATAAGGTACGCCTTTATACTTTTTATACTTTACTAACTTAGAGTTAGATATAAGTTACTTAAGTTTTAATAAAAGTTTAAGATATACTTATAAATACTCTTTTAATTCTTTTACTACTTTTACTTTTACTTTTACTTGCTATCTAGCTAATCTTTTAACTTCTCTTCTTTATACTTTACTTTCTAGTAGTAGTATTTTTACTTAAGTCTACTTTTAATTTAATATAATAAGTTTAAGCTCTTTTACTTCTCTTTTTAGGGGCTTTTAGTTTTTTATTTTTATACTTCTTCTTTATCTTTAGTATTCTTTTAGCTTTTTACTTTAAAATCTTTAGCTTTAGAATTAAGATTACTATTATACTTATTATCTAGGTAGTATTTACTTTTAGCTAATTAGGTTTAGTTTTAGAAGTCTTTTTACTACTTAAGTTTCTTTTTTAGTTTTAAAGATAGTAATTAGTAATAATAAGTAATATAGGGCGTTTCTTCTTAGTATCTAAGTACTAAGGCCTATTTAGTTATTTATTTTTTAGAGAAAATTAACTAAGTTCTTTTGTTTTTATTCCTTATTCTCTTATTTACTTATAATACTAACTTATTCTTTTACTTATTTAAAATTTTTAGATAATCTTTAGTTAAAATTTATTCCTTTATTAGGTTCTTTTTATATAAAGAATTTAAATTTAGCTAGATTAAATCTAGGATTTTATACTTAGATTTAAACTAATTATAACTAATAAGTTTATAATAGTAATAGTAAGTCTTATTTATTTTATTATTATACTTACTTTACTATTATAGTAGAGTATTATAAAAAAAAGAATAGTATAAGAGGACGTAGCTAATAAGCCTTTAGGTTATAAGATATAATCTATAGAAGTGTAAATAATATTTAGAGTTAGTTAAGCTAATAAAGTTTAAATTTTCTAAGACTAATAAGCTTTTAGGCCCTAGATCTATATTCGGTATATAACTCTATAATACTAATAAGATTAGAGTTTCTACTATCTAGATTTATTCTAGTTACTAAATAAGATTTAGATAAGTACTAATATTCTCTTAGGTATATTTTTTATACATAATATCCTTTTAGTATTAAACTATTCTTTACTTTTTTCTTATAGCCTTATTATATAATTTATAGCGTTTTAGAGTCTATTATTATACTTATTAAACTACTAAGCTTATAATACTAAGAGTATAGTAGTATTATAAACTTCTAACTATAAAAAGGTTTTCTATATAAGAACGTAGAGTTTAATAGGTAGGACTTATTCCTAGCTATATATAAGGTATATTAGTATCTCTCTAGTACTATACTTTACTATAACTCTATCTACTTATAGCGCGTAAAGTAAATTATTTACTTAATTACTTTTAATTTTTTAGAGAGTAGCTACTAACTTTTTATAGCTTCTTTTAATTATTCTTTAGCTCTAAAAGTAATATATACTTTTAATAACCTTTTAGGTACTATATAAGTAAGTAAAGTTAGTAACTAGTCTTTTATTTTCTAGTCTTCTATCTACTATTATTTTAAGTAGTACTTTATATTTTAAAAATATATTTTATTTTAAGAACTTTATAAAAGCTTCTAATATATTATCTCTAAGAGCTTTAGCCTCTATATATAAGTTTATAAAGTCTTATTATATAATTATATATTTTTTACTTTTTTTAATATTAGGTTTATAAACTATATCTAGTATAATCTATTTTTATAGGACCTTAGGTCTTTAATTTAAGTATAGCTCTTCCTCTACTATCTAAAGTAAATAAAATTAATATTTTTAGTAAAATTTTATATAATTCTCTACGTTTTTAAATATATTTAGCTAGTAATATTACGTCTAAATCTTTTACTATATTGTTTTTTAGCTTTAGTATCTACTTTTATTATATAAAACCTTTAGAATCTCTAGCTACTTTTTTTTATTATCTACTACTTGTTTTAGTAAGTACTATTTAAAGCTTTTAGCTTATAAGAGTCTTTATATAACTTTATACTTTTACGTATTTTTATAAAGCTTTTAGGTATATATTCTACTTATTCTAGGTAGAGTTTATATTATTACTAGCTATTTTATTATAAGACGTAAAAAAGGCGTTTTTAAAGTATCTAGTATACTTAAGTCTATTCTTATCTTTAAGTATATAAATTCTAGGTCTTAAAAGCTTATCTAAAGTAAAATAAAAGTTATAGACTCTAAATAGTAGTCTATAAATTCTTTTATATCTTCTTTAAGCTCTTTTAGTAGCTCTAGTTACTTTAAGATAGTATCTACTACTACGTTCTTTTTTCTAGTAATATACTTTATATTAAATTCTTATATATTTAGATAAGTAAGCTATCTTATAATTAGACCTTCTAAGAGGTCGCTAGCACTTTAATTTAGTAAATCTATAAGTATATAAGTATTTATTTTTACTATAAAATAAACTCTATAGATCTATAAGTAGAATTTCTTAAGTACTAGTAGTATAGCTTTATACTTATATTTCTTAAAATCTTATATATACTTTAAAAGTAACTATACTTATAATTTATAGTATACTATATTCTAATAGCTTTTTTAGTTTTCTTACTAGAGTACTATACTCTAACTCTTTTTACTTCTATTAATTAATATAATAATTAGTTTAATAGGCTTATAATAGTCTATAGAGACTAATACTAGTATACTAGTTAGTTAGGTTTTTAATTTATTTATATTAAGAAAAGCTTCTTAACTCTATTTAAATTCTTAATTCTTCTTTAGTTACTTAAATAGTTATACTACTCTTTTAGTAAAACTTTTAATCTAGATTTTATAGTATATATAAAAGCTAAAAAATAATTAGACTTTTTTTTAGAAATCTATAGGCTAGCTATTTAATGCTTATTTAAACTTTCTTATTAGCTAAGTACTAGCTTGTTTATTTACTATATACTTTATAATCTTTATAGAGTTATAGTACTAATCTAATTTAAAACCTAAAGTAGTAGTACTAGCTATTTTATAGTTATATAAAACTTTATCTATATTAATAATATATTTAATAATAAACTTTTAGATCCTAGGTTCTAGTAAGTTAAAGTATTAGTCTATTTTTAGGGCTTTTACTATAATATTATCTATATATAATATATAGCTAGTTAGAATTAATTCTTATAAGATTTTAGTTACTACTTATATAAACTTAGTAATAGAGTTTATAGTACTTATAAGTAGAGTATATTATTATACTAGTTTATAAGTTAGTATATAAAATACTAACGTATTCTATTAGCGAAGTAGCTATATTACTAAGACGGCTACTCTAAAACACACTAAAAAATCGAAAATTTAATATCTAATATCTTAATAACTATACTATAATAACTTCTAAAAATTTAATAGATTAAA
>JALNQF010000696.1:0-16515 GCA_028456385.1 Ophiosphaerella korrae | reverse complement strand
TCCTTTAGGTCTAGCTTTATAAAAATCTTAGCTTAGCTTAGCTTATCTTAGAGTTTATCTATATTTAGTAGTAGGTAGTAGTCTTTTACTATAATATTGTTTAGTTTTTAGTAGTCTACGTATATCTTTAGTAGTCTCTTCTTCTTTAGTATAAAGAGAATTAGAAATCCTACTAATAATAAGGATTCTTGTATATATCCTTTCTTTAGGTCTCTATTTAGTCTTTCTTAGAGTATTACTAATTTACTCTCTATTAATTAGTAAATAGGCCTAAAAGGTAGCTCTTTTCTTTCTTATAACTTAATTGTATAGTCCTAAAGTTAGTACTTAAGTAATACTAGTGTATCTATCTCTTTTGCGAATAAGTAGCTAAACTTCTTGTATTATTCTAGGATTTTAGGAGTTGCGCGTTACTCCTCTACTCCTACTTCTTAGCCTAGCGCTCTACTAGTACTTATAGAGTTACTTATTCTCTCTTAATAAGTTACTATTAAAGCTACTATCTTATATAGTACCTTCTTATCTACTATTAAACGCTACTAATACGTAGGCTTAGATCTACGTGCGTCTTTGTAGTTATTAAACAAGAGGTTCTAGTTTTTCTAATTAACTTTAGGATTAAACTCTTATAGCTATAAGAGTCTTAGTATAATGTCTTTATTAGCTAAAACTAATACGTCTAGGGTAATCCTTATACTATATCCTTAAATAATAATCTCTGTAGTTACTTTGTTACTAACTATTAGGTTTCTTAGTATTAGTTATCTATTCGCGACATAGATTAGATATAGTATCTTCTTTACTTATAGTTTAAGTCCTACTTATTCTACTACTTTAGGTGTAATTAGGTTTATAAATAACTTTAAATCTACTAATACTTTTATTCTTTCTCTTCTTATTTTTACTAAGAGTTTAATAAGTCTTTTAGTATTAATAGTATTATAGCTTCTAGATATATATTTAGCGTTAGCTATTTACTTAAAAAAGACTTAATCTTATAATCTTTATTTATCTTTTACTAAAATCCTTAGAGTATCTTAATTTCTCTATATTGTTTGTACTTCTCGAGCGTATAGGTTTACTAGATTAGATTAATATATTAGTTGTTTACAAGTATCTTACTTATATTTATATCTTCTTTAGTTATACCTAGAAAGTGCTCTACTTCTTACTTATCCTATAGGTGTTATTTATATCTTATATCTATATACTCTTTTTAGTTCTATTTATATCTAGATCTCCTATAAGGGAAATATCTAGATCCTATCTTGTTAGAATAGTAGGTAAAGTAGTTATTATAGTAATATCCTATCTATAATAGTAGTAGATAGTTTAGGTTATATAGGTATAGCTAGTATTATAGTTCTTATATTAATACTAGATCTATAATAATTAGCGCCTAATTGTTATTTACGTATAACAATTTATATTACTAGGTTTACCTTACTTTACGTATCTAGCGTTCCTTATCTTACTATTCTTTTATTAAGTAGTAGCTATCTACTAGTTCCTAGATTTCTTTTATAAATCTATCTTGTACTTTAGTGTTCTCTTACCTTAGCTCTAGTATTCTAGGTACTATTTTGTATTTAGAGGTCTTAAGCTCTTAGTTTTCTTTCTTATTCTTATCCTAGGCTATATATACTCGCTTTCCTAGATATAGCGTTGTCTTGCGCCTATACCTTGCCCTTCTTTAGTATAGCTAAAGGTATTCTAAGGTATCTATTTTAGCTTATTTCTACTTTAGCTAATACCTTCTTATATAGCTTTATATTCCTAGTAGTATCTTTATAGCTTCTACTTTGTTGTCTATTATAAGGTTTATTAGTTATATAGTAATCTTATAGTAGTTATATCTCTTACCTATATCTTACTACTAGAGGTTTGTAGTCTTGTAATCTCTCTTCTTCTAGCTTCCTCTAGAGATTATTTCCTATTCTTCTTCTCTATCCTTATCTTACTACTTAAGTATGTTAATTTATTATATAATCTTATTCTTCGCTTAGTAATTCTTTGCTAGGTGCCCTATTTTACTATACTTATAGTATTTTTAGCTTTCTACTCCTTTAAGGTTCTTCTAGTAATAGTATTCTTGTTTTCTTAGGTTTATATTATTAACGTATATCTTATCTAGCCTAAAGTATTTATAGCTACCCTAAACTTAGTAGTTCTTGTATTTACGTTACTACTTATACTTAAGTCTATACTTCTTGTTTTCTATACGTAGCACTTCTATATTCTTAGCTTCTACTATATATTTATATATATAGTTATTAACTTAGATTACTTCCTCTATTAAGTCTTTTAACGTCTTAATTATAGCTCTACTACGTATTAGCTCGCCTTAAATATTACTCTTAAGTCTTTATTAAAATATCCTTATTAATAACTTGTTATTTTATTCTATTTGTATCGCGTAGCTTTAGAACTTATTAGCGTAGTCTACTACTACCTTGTTTTGTTGTAGCTACTACATCGTATACTCTACTACTACTATCTTATTTACTAGTAGAAAAGCTTATTATACTTTATCTTTAAACTTAATCTATTCTTTAAACATCTTATTATAGTTGCTATTGTTATTATTAAAGTATTTCTTAAAGTATAGTATAACTTATTTCTCTACCTTACTCCTTATATAAAACAATACAAGTATAGCTCTATCTTTATCCTAAACTTAGTCTACCTTAAAGAAGAGATTAAGTTATAAGATCTATAGCTTAAGCTTATTTTATTCTCTATAGTAGAGGTCTAGCTTAGTAACCTTAGAAGTAGTAGTATAAGTTACTCTTATACGCTAGTTATCTATATTTATTAACGTATTACTTATCTTAAAGGTATTTAATATATTAAGTCCTTAGAACTAGGTAAGAGTAATAAGAGTAAGTAAGCTTCTATAAGATAGGCGAAGTTAATAAATAAGTTAGTTACTTAACTTAATTAATAGTTAGCTCTTATTAGAGTATTATAAGGTATATAAGTATTAATAAGTAGATAAGAATCTAATTAAAGTATTAGTTATAATACTCTATTAAGATAAGAAGTAAAAAAGAGATTAAATATAATAGTTTATAAAGGTCTATCGACGTTCCTATATACTTACTATCTAGCGTTTATTCCTAAGCGCTTACTCTAGAGCGTTCGCTCTAGAGCGCTTATTCTAGAGCGTTTACTCTAGAGTATTTACTCTAGAGCGTTTACTACTAAATAGTTACGTATTCTACTACGCTGTATTACCTAGCCTAATTGCGTATAATATAATAGCTTACCTACTACTTAGTATTATAATATCCTAATTCTAAGGCTAAGGATCTTAAAGTAGAAGGCTAGAAGAATACTAATAAGGTAGAAGGAGTATAGAAATAGAAGACTAAGGGCCTCTAGAAAGAAAAGTAGAGGAGCCTAAACCTATTATATTAAATTAAGAACAGACTAGAGTAGGAATACTACTACTAGAAGGTAGAGCGCGAAGAGGAGAAGTTAAAGGAGTAGCTAGATAGTAGCTAGAAGTAAAAGTAAGAGTAGTAAGAAACTTAATAGAGTATCTATAAGCGTATCCTAAACCCTTATTAAGACCTAAGTAACCTATATCTAACTCTAAGTTAGTAGAGCGAGAAAGGCGTAAGGGCGTACCTTATAAGGCCTAAAGAGCTAGTAGTTAATAGAAAGAATTTAGAGTAGTATAAAAGCTTAAAGGTAAGCTAGAACTACTAGAGAAAGTACTTTAAGAGTATTTACTAATACTAGAAAGAGATAAAAAGTAGAGGGAACTAGAGAGAACCTAATAAATAAGGGCCTTATCTACTATAGAGAAAATAGTAAGTAGAGAATTATTAGACTTACTCTTAGGTATAGTATAACCCTAAAGACGCTAGCTATAAGCTTACTAGTAAAAAGGATTATTAGTAAGGCTATAAAGATAGCTAGAAGTCTTAGAGTTATTATCTTTAGGCTTATCTACACTATATACTACTAAGTAAGCCCTAAGCCTATAAAGACGTACTAGCTTACTAGGTATTATAAGAAGACGCTTATAAGCTACTTAATAACTTAGGGAAACGTTTTAGTAAATAAGATACTAAATATTAGCTACTATAGTATTACACGTAAAGGGTATAGTAATAGAGTAGCTAGAAGACTAAGTAGCTATAGGAATAAAAGTATTAGCGCGAGTACGCTCTTACTTAAAGAGCTTAGTAATATAGTAGTAACCTTTAGTAAATATTACGCTATAGGCTATAGTAGGCTGTAGCTACGTAAAGCGCAAGTAAGGGCGAGGGCCCTTAGGTAATATATACTATTCTACTCCTATATTTAACGTTGTTAAATACTTAGTTACCTTTTTAGGTTTATTTAGCGTAGTAGAGTAGAGCTACTACATAATAGTAAAACTCTTAACCTAAGAAAGTACTTACTTGCGTTTAGCTACTAGACTACTAAAAACGCGTTAGCTAAGCTCTAAAAGACTATTAGGATAAGATTAAGTAAAAAGAAAATAGGGTTAAAGACTTACTTAACCTATAATTACAGCCCTAAATATAATAATAAATGTAGGAGCTATTAAGGTAGATAATACCTTTATTATTAAATAAAATAGAGTATCTAACACTACTACAAATATAAGTAGTATAGCTACAATTACCCTCCTTCTTAGAACTACAAGCTATAGCCCTATTAGAGCCTAGTAGTAGTAGCCCTAGTAGTAAGGCCCTATAAGAGCTAATAGTCTTCTAAGTATACTAACCTACGTAGACTATAGCTTTATAATAGGCCTATATCTCTTAAAGATTATTAATTAAAGAAAGATCTTATAAGCGCGTAGCTTAAGTAGCTAAAGAGTCTTAAGTAAGTATCTCTTAACTTTTATAATAGCGTGCCTAATAGTATAGCTAGTAAAAGAGAGACTAAGAGCTATTAGAAGTGTAGAAGAAGCTATTAGAGTTATAGGAATAAATATTATAGAGACTATTCTACTAGCAAGCTTTATTCTTACGCTTATTATAGTAAGTATATATAAACTCTTAGATAAAAGAAAGAAGATAGCTAAAGTTACACTCTTTAAAGATATTAAGGGCTTAGTTAAGAAGGTTACAAAGTAAGTTAAGTAAGAGAGAGTAGTTAAAGAAATAAGTAATAACTAAGAGAAAAGCGTAGTTAGTAAAACCTAAGAGCCTATAAGTAAGAAGGATAGATACTTACTTTTATACTAGAAACGATATATTATAAAAATAGAGTAGGAAGCTTTACTCTTAGTTTAATAGTAACCTAAAGGTAGTCTACCTAGGTTATAAGGTAGCTAAGAAGGATAATTACTACTATAGTTACTCTAGCTAAGCTAGCTAGCTATATAAGACTTAGGTTAGAAGTTAAGAGTAGCTATAATAATTAAAGTAGAAAGTAAACAAGAAAATAGAGCTAAAAAACTAGTAAGAGAGTATAGAGTAGCTAAGATAAGCTTAAGGAAAAGAAGAAGAAAATAGAATAAAAAATAGGGAGATAAAGTTTAAGTACGCTTCTAGAGAGTATTTATAGCTTTACTAAAAATTATAGGAGTAAATAACTATAAGAGCTTAACTACTAGTAAAGACATTTAAATATAGAGCCTAAGAGCTTTATACTAGCTTAACTAATAAATATATATATATAAGAAAAGAGCTAGCTATTAAAAATTAATAAGTAAGAGAAGAATTTAGTAAGTAGAGATATATTAAGTAAAAGAACTATTATAGAAAAGTAAAAACTACTATAGCTTATAAAACGTACGTAAAAAGAAATAGTAAGAAGATAAGTAGCTACTACTATAAGCTATATAACACGTCTATACAAAATTTTTATTAAATAACCTAGAAACTACGTAAATACTCTATAAACAACCCCTTAGATATTAGATCTAGAGCCTTTAGGAGAAAAGTATTATAAGTAGAAGATAAGAGTAGTATCTTTAAAGTCTTAAGCTATAGATACTCTAAAATAAAAACAATAGCTAATATAGAGAAATAGAGGTAGCGTAACTTAAGATTTATATTAGGTAACAGCGCTAATAAGGCTAGCGTTCCCCTAGAGTAGGCCTAGGTAGGTTATAGCTATAGCTAGAGTTAGATTAGTAGTTCGTAGACAATATATAGTAATTAATACCTAAAGGGCTATAAGTTATTTAAGAGGAAGAAAGCTCTTAGAGACTTAACATCTTTATTCTCTTTTATTAATATTAATATTTTAGCTAGAAGGCCTAAGTTACTCTCTAACTATATATATAGTTAGCGCTAGATACTAGACTATTTATAAAGTAAAGCTAAATTATAAATCTAAATTATTTTAGATCTAATAGTTTAAGTACCTTATAGCTAGTAAAATAGGAAAGAAGTTTATAGGTTAAGGTAGGTTTTATCCTCTCTCTAGGCTAGAGGCTCTTAATTAAGTATAGTAGCTTAATAGGACTAAGATCTATATAAGGAGGAAGGTATATAGTAGAGTATTATAAAGAAAGGAATAGTAAAAAGAGGGTAAGTAGTTACTAAGAAAATATAAGTACTAAGGGCTTATAAGAAAGTAAACTATTAAGGAGGAGAGGTAAGAGAGGGTAGCTAATAGGCCCTTAGGTAGTAGGATATAACTTATAGGAGGGTAAATAATATTTAGAGTTAGTTTAGCTAATAAAGTTTAAGATCCCTAAGACTAATAAGCCTTTAGGCCCTAAATCTATATTAGGTATACAACCCTATAATAATACTATAATCTTAGACCTACGTATTACTTTATTATTATTAGTAAGGCGCACCTAAAGCTTATAAGTAGTATAGGTATTTTACCTTTACGCCCCTATCTAGCCTAGTCTAGAGAGCTTAGTATCTTAGATTAGTTTTAGTTTTATTTCTACTATAGTCTACTAACTAATAAGACTAATATCTACTTAAGGGTCTAGAATAACCTAAAGCTTTATTTCTAGCTCTAAGCCTAAAGCTACGCTATATATACGCTATATACCTAGTAAGATATTAATTACTCTATACCTTACTATCTTAGAGCTAATAATAAAGCTAGGCCTTTTCCTATTTAGTTTATATAGACTAGAATATAGTTAGAGTTACTACTATAGTACTTACTAGTATAGTATCTCTTTTTATAGTACTTAAAGTATTTAATAGTAGACTTATCTACTAACTTATTTTAGGAGTTTTTTGTATCTCTTTTTATTTAGGCCTTTTTTAAGTTTTCTTTACTTATACTATTTATATAAGGCTCTTGTAATTTTATTACGTTGTATAAGTTGCGCTTAAGTATTAAGCCTAAGGTAATAAGGTCCTCTCTTGTTACTAGGACCTAATAATAGTTAGTAATTACTTTTTATAGTTTAGGCCGTAGTTTTAAAAAGAAGTACTAAATCCTTTATTCTTCTATATACTAAGGAAGCTAGTCTTTAAAGATATCTAGATATCTAGTAAAAGATCTTACGCTTTATTCTTTATATTAAGTAGCTATAGTGTACGCTATTACTACCTCTAGGCTATAGTTAATAAGGTTAGAGAGTAGGTTTAGTAAGTACTTTTTAAAGTACTCCTAAGTAAGAAGTTTATCTACGTTTAGATTACGCTTAATATACGTGTACTATTATTTACGTAGGTCTCCCTTAAAGGTATTATATAGCCTAAAGGACTTTATCCTTTTCTACTCTAAAGCCCTAGAGTATAAAGTAAAATACTATTTTATATAAGTAATAGTACTCTTAGTATTTATTTAGAGATTTACCTTTATATACTATAGGCTCTTTAGGGTAAAGCGTACGCTTTACGCGCGTATTATTAACTAGGGAGTCTACGTCGCGCTTTTAAGAGGTAATAATAGTAACCTTAGAGTTGTTCTTAGAGGTTATAGCGCGAAGAGTAGTTTACTCTTATTCTAGACGTATAATCTTGTCTTTTAGGGTGTAGAGTATACGTAGTTAGGCTAATTTATTACGTCTAGTAGTTGCTTCGCAAATACGTTCTTTAATTATTACTAGCGTACTTAGTACGTAACCTAGCTACGCACTACTTATACTCTATATAGGGTCTTATTTAACTATTAACTACGTATTTTCTTCGCTTATTATAGCCTATTGTAAGGATCGTATTATTATTATCTCTAGACTATTAGTAAAGAAGTATTATTATATTAAGAGGTAGCTAGAAGATAATAGTACTTACTATAGGCTATAGGAGATAGTAAAGGGATAATAGATAGTATTTAATAGTACTACTAGTATCTAAGGGAGAATAATACTTACTTTTCTCTCTTTATAAGTATCGAGCCTTTTATACGCCTATATAGCGTACTAGCCCTACTTTCGATTATAACTATATAATGTTATAATCTTTAGTATATTAGCCCTACCCCTATCTTGTACTAGAGTTTACAAGAGTCTTAAGTGTTTAACAAACCCTTATTATACTTATTCTTAGCTAGCTTTATAGAGTAAAATTAATAAAGTAATTAAGATAATAAAGAAAGTATAATAAATTTAGATACTAAAGAAGAAGATAATAGTATTACGCTATAGGCTATAGTAGGCTATAGCTACGCTAAGCGCAAGTAAGAGTAAAGGCTCTTAGGTAATATATATACTATTCTACTCCTATATTTAACGTTATTAAATACTTAGTTACCTTTTTAGTTTTATTTAGTATAGTAGAGTAAAGCTACTATATAATAAATAGAGAGTATTTTTTTAATACTAAGTTTGTATAATTACTATTAGTAAAGTAGATAGTAATTACTTTAGTAAGGTATAAAAAGGACTAAGTACTACTTAGTATTAAAGCTAAGAAGGTAATATCAGCGTAGGTATAGAAAGATAAGTTAGTTAGTAATAATAGTTATAATAAGAATACTTTTAGTATACTACTATAATATAGATATAGTAAGCTAATTAAGATTCTAGAGACTAGCCCTTTAGAGACTAGCTCTTTTAAGTTAGAGATAAATAGTAGTAAAGATAGTAAAAGTAAAGATAGTAAAGATAAAAGTAGTAAAGATAAAAGTAGTAAAGATAAAGTAAGTAAAGATAATATAAGTAGGGTATATTTAAAGAGCTATAGAGTTTAAGTAAGTAAGATATAGTAAATAGTATATTAGCCTATCTTAGGGTAGTAAATCTAATATACGTAGGTTAGATTAAGATATTAGTAACAAGAAATATATATTACGGCGTATATTCTAGTATATAGGTACGTTAGATTTAAGTATATTAGATTAAGAGAAAGTCTTTAGAATTACTCTAAATCTAGGTTACTACCTTAGTATACCTAGTACTATTATACTTTTAAGTTATAGTAAGGTATAAGTAGTAATAAAGAGGCTATTACGTTATATATATAAGAGATTATAGTATTAGTATAGACTAAGTAGCTTCTTTATACGCGCTAAAGATTATAGTTTATTATAATAAATTCTTAGCCTAAGATAATATCCTTTATATACTATATATAAGGTCTAATTACTTATAAAACTAGCTTCTCTCTTAGCGTACTATAAGATATTCTTTCTACTACTCTTAGTATCTACTTTAATAAACTTAGCTATATATTAGAATAGGTAAGTAACTACTAGGTTTAAAGAGCTTAGGTAAAGTAAGTTACTATAATACTTAAGCCTATTAAATACTTAGTTCTACTACTAAAGACTAAGTAGATATATTATTTTCTTTATCTTTACTATTATAGACTTCTTCTACTTTATCTAGGGTATTAAAAGACTAAGCCTTAATATATAGAAGCTATTTACCCTTAATTAAGCTAGCTATACGTTCTAAACCTAGCTATACGTTAAAGGCCCTACTAGTACTATAGGAATCTAGATTAACCCTCTAAATAATATAATAGGGTTACCTGATATTAACTACAAGTAACATCTTTAGAGGGGTTATAGTAGATTACAAGTTAATAACTAAAGGTTATATAGTAATTAAGTAATAGGCTATAAATAATAGAATAATTCTTATAATATTAATATATTATTACTTATAGTTAATAATTAAATTACTAATACTATCCTAATAATGTATATCTTTAGTAACTATATACCTAGTAATATCTTAGTTATAATTAACTTCCTAATTAAGCTTATTATCTTATAAGTTATATATATTATTATCTTCTATTATAGAGCTAATTAGTTTTATCTAGTTTTCTCTTATTATATTTATAATAAACAAGCTAGAATTAAAGTTACTACTCTTTAATATAAAGTATCTTTTCTACCTATAAGTTACTAACTCTACTAATAAAAGTTATAATAATAACTATTATATATAGCTTAATAACCTTATTTTTAAAGTTAAGTAAATAATATTAAGTAGCTTAGTATACTATAAGGCTTATTACGCTAACGTATATAGTATATAAGGTAGCACCCTTTACTTATATAAGAAAAGAGAAATTATCTTTAGTTAGCCTTGCTTAAGAAAATTATAAAAAGGCCTAGATACCTTAACTTTATTTTCTAGTACTTAATTATCTTTTCTTTAGGCTACCCTTCTATAAACGTATTACTCTAACCTTACACTATTATTTATATACTTTACTTAGAAGATATCTTATAACTATTATTAGTTACCCTATATAGATAATATATCCTCTATAGCTTACTCTAACTTTTTACTAATAGTAGATAGCTCTTAAAAAGCTTTTATAGCTATTTATACTATATATAAAATTACTTCTAGAGATTTAACTATATAAGTAAAAAAAAAAAAGTTTTAGCTAATAAGAGAGTAGTAGACTACTCTTTTATAGTTCCTATAACTAGGATACTAATAAGGCTATATTATTAGTAGATAACTAAATTAGTATATTAGATAGCTTAAACACTCTAGCCTCTATAACTATAGATAATCTTACGTAGTTTTTTTAATAAGACTATAGCTATACTTACTCTAAGTTCTTCTTTACGTAAGTTAATAATTAAGCCTTCTTTCTTATAGGGGCCTAGTAAGTAGCTAAAAAGTATTAAGACTATATTCTATAATACTACCTATTAGTATTCTAACTAGTTTAGTTTAGAATTACTATAGGCTATACTTAGGCCTATATTTACCTCTAGGTAGACTTAGCTAAATACAATTTAGAAGAAAGTATAAGCTAATTTACATAAATACTATAATACTATTACTAAAAGAAAGTATATTAAGTAGATCTAAACTCTTAAAAAAGCTTAAGTATTAATATTTTATAGTAAAGGAGTACCTTACTTCTTTTAGCTATCTTATAATTAGCTTAGTAGTTACTATAAATCTATATTTAAAGGTTTCTATAAGCTCTAGTAATATAAGTAAATAAAGTATAAAAGAAACTATACTTACTTTTATCTAGTTTTAGGCTATAGTTACTAGACCTCTTAGCTATTCTATTACACTAATAAGCTTAAAGATTATATTAACTTAACCTATTTTAGTAAAATAGTTAATTACTATTTTATATACTTAGTAAAAGAATATTTAGCTTAACTCTCTTAAGACCTTTTAGAGTTATATCTATTAAAGTATACTAAGCTAAGTTACTATATTTCTAAGGCTAGTCTATCTATACTCTTATAGCTCTATAAGATTAAGAACTTTAAAAGGTAAGACTATTATTATAGAAGCTATCTATTATAGTAGTACTAAGCTATTTTACTTAATTCTCTAGGACTTATAAATTACCTTTTATAATATAGTTTAAAGATATAGTATTAAAAAGAAGAGGTTATATACTAAGCTAAGTATAATACTTTTATATTAGAGATTCTATATCTACTCTATAAAAGGTGTAAGGTGTCTTAAAAGAAAATAATTAAGTATATAGAAGAAGTATATATAGTTATAGACTATAAGTATTTTTAGTAGTATAGAAGCTAGTATTCTTTATATAGAGCGTATATATATAGAGAATAGTAGATAAATTCTAAGACGTATTCTTAGTATACTAAGAATATAAGTTTTAGATTAATATATAGTGTTAGGTATAGACCTATAATATATATTACTAGAGCCTTTTAACTCTAATTTATAATCTAATATAGTATAGAAAAGCTATTTTATAGATCTAGCTAGGATTTAAAAAGTACTATAAAGTTTTTATAGATTTAGTTCTAGATAGAGAGAAAAAGTACTTATTCCTATAGTCTAAGGATATTTAATCTAGTAATAAATACATTCTCTCTTATTATACGTACTAAAAGTTATAGTATAACTAGCTAGCGTAATATAGTACTATAAATATAAGCTACTACTTTAATAAAGTCTAATTACTTATAAAACTAGTATCTTTCCTAGTATACTATAAGATATTCTCTATCCTACTCTTAGTATCTACTTAAATAAACCTAGCTAAGTATTATAAAGTAAGTAATTACTAGGTTTAAAGAGCTTAGGTAAAGTAAGTTACTATAATACTTAAGTAAGTTAAATACTTAATTTTACTACTAAAAACTAAGTAGATATATTATTTTTATCCTCTTTACTATTAAAGACTTTTTCTACTTTATTAATAGTATTAAAAGACTAAGCTTTAAAATATAGAGGCTACTTACCTTTAATTAAGCTAGCTATACGTTCTAAACCTAGCTATACGTTAAAAGCCTTACTAGTATTATAGGTATCTAGATTTACTCTCTAAACAAGCTAGAACTAAAGCTACTACTCTCTAATATAAAATATCTTTTCTACTTATAAGTTACTAACCTAGCTATATAGTATTAGGTATAGGCTACCTTAACTTAAAGTATTAGCTAAATTAAACTAGTATTAGCTAAGTTAAACTAGTATTAGGCTTGCTCTAAACACCTATTAAAAGTAGTATAATCCTTTTTAGTAGCTTTAAAAAAGATAAGAAAAAGTAGTATATTTTTAGCTTTTATTTATAAGTAGCTTTACTTTATAAAACTATAGGTTTAGCTTCTATTCTACGTTTTATCCTCTTCTTATAATATAAAATCTTCTTAGTATATATATAAGCTAAGAAGGCTATAGCCTAGTAGTACTAAATATAAGATATATTAATCTAATCTTTATAGAAGTAGGCTATATTCTAAGCCTAGGAAAAGAGAGTATTAATAGAGCTACGTTAAGATAAACTACTACTCTATAGTTATACTAAAGAGTCTATAGTTCTTAGTAGAAGACTAGTAAAAAAGATATACGTAGATAAAGAGGTACTAGATAACTACTAGCTTTTTAAAAAGGAGGTAGTATTATAGTTAGTAATAGAGCTACTTATAAAAGAAGTATACTAGAGTATAGTTGTAGTAGTTATATATAAAGATTTAGTAGCTTTATAGAAAGTATTACTATCTATTAGCTACTTAAATAACTATCTAATATAAGCTTTATCTTTGCGTAAAATTAAGTTATATACTATCTATTCTATATAGGTATTATTAGTAGGCTTTATTAAACTAAGAGAGTACTTCTCTTTATCTATACGTAATCTTTTCTACACTTAGTACTATTTCTTAGTATATTAATTATTATTAGTAACTATTCTAATAAGCTAGGGCTTAACTTCCTTAACTTCTTTAACTTCTTTATCTCTCTTATTAGATAGGCTAGGTTCTAGATTTAAGAGAGTAGATAATTCTAGCTATCTTTACTTATTTATCTTAGTTTATTTAGATACCTAAGTAGAAGTACTAGTAGTAGTACACTTTATAGAAGAGAGGAAAGAGCTTTATAGTAGCTACGTAGATAGTAGTATACTATTTTACTAAGAGCTTTAGGTAAGTTAATATACTATAAGCTCTAGATTATCTTAGTATACGTTAGAGAGTACGTAGGATAGTAGCTTACGTAGTAGCTTAATAGCTAATTTAGGCGAGTATATAATAAAGACTAGGTTTTACGTAGTTAGATTATTAGGTATTAGCTACTTAGTATTATAGCTCTTAAGTTAAGTATTGTAGGTTTAGAGTAGCTTTAATACTTACTAAAATAGTTTTTTATATACTTTGTTTAGTAAAGTATATATATATTAGTAGAGGTTTAAATTACTAACGCTTTACGCTACTTCTTTTAGGTTATAGGCTAGGCTTACTATTTTTACTAGTAACAAGAATATATTTAATTAGAAACTAGACGTAGAAGTTAGAGTATTTATAGGATTTAGTACTTAAGACTTATTAGAGTTCTACGCCTAAAGGGGTAGAAGTCTAAGTATACACTACCTAAGATAGATATTACACTAATAAGCTAATAAGAATATAATATACTCTACGGGCGAGTTACTTATATAGTTAAGTTACTTACTTTTACTAAGCCCTTACTAAAACACCTACTACCCTCTAATATTATAATAATAATAATATATAGAACCTTTAAATAAACGTTAAGTATAGCTTACCCTTTAAGCTATTAAATAAGATATAAATCTTTTACTATAACGCGCTATATCTATTTATAATATTATTTATAAGACGCTAAGTAATTAACGTACTAGATAACGTTTACGCGTAAATACTATACCTAACTTAAGTAATCTAACTAAGCTTAAATAAAGTTTAATTACAAGTATAACTATAAGAGAGCTCTCTATAAAGATCTTAACTTTATATAAAAGTAGTTTAAGCTAGTCGCTAATACTAAAGCTAAGAATAGTATCTTAGATAATAACTTATATAACTTTAACAAGATAAGCTTTATAATAGGCTAGATTATAGTAAATATAGTTATTATAGCCTTAGAGAGACGTTTATAGCTAAAAGTAATCTAGCTAAGTAATAGAGAGTAGGTAATAGCTATTATAGGTATTAATATAACTAGGTAGGCTATTCTACTCTTTATTATCCTTAAAGCGTACTACTACCTATTAAACTAGTACAAGGATAGCAAAATACCCTAAGACTAGGTTATTAGAGTCTCTAAAAATAGCTAGATAACTAATACGCTTAGTCTTACGTAGTTAAAGTACTTTAATACGTATATAAAGACGCGTACTATTAGGATAATACGTTTACTTATTATTAATATCTATAAGAGCTCTAACTTACTTAAATTTAAAAACTACTATAAAGATAATAAGATTATTACTCTTTATATACTTACGTATATATTACACCTCTTATAGCTACTTAATATAGGCTATTTTACCTCTTTAAAGAAGGTATATATATTATAGGTATAATAAGATAAATTAAAATAGAACTAATTAGTCCTAACTCGGGTACTAATAAAGCATAAGATAAGTAAAGTAATAACCTAGATTAAGAAATAACCTATAACCTAAACACGTAACGTTAGAGTAATCTATAAATACGTATAATAGATTAGAGTAATCTATAAGGTAGTGCAAATACATTAATAGAAGTGTATAGTTAATAAGGATACGTATTATTAGGATAGTATTAATAATCTAATCTTTAACTAAGAGCGACAATTCTTAATATTACAAGAATCTTCTATTTTTTATAGCCTATTACTTAATTAAAATATAGACTTTTGTTATTACCTCTAAATCTACTAATACCCCTACCTAAGTAGTTACTTATAGTCGATAATAAGTAGACCTATTATACCTTACTAATTTAGTTATTAAGAGAAGTAAAGCGTAAGTAGCGTATAGTCTAAGCTAACACAATAGTAGAAAGTTTAACTAAAAAAAGAAGTAAAGCACCTCTAAGTAGTTATAAGTTAGATAGAACTAACTAGGTAGTAGTTAAGATATACTTAAACAACCTAATTACTAAGAAAGAAGATATACAACTAAAAATTAATACCCTAGAAATATAGAATAAGGAACTACAAGATTACGTTAACTAGAATAAAGTATAGATTAAAGCTATTATAAAAGGACAAAATATAATAGAATAAATTACTTAGAGACTAGAGATAAGTGCAATAAAAAAGCTACTAAAGATACCTATACTTAAAAAATTTAATAGAATACAAGAAAAATAAAGACCCTTTATAGTATTAGTATAACTTTAAATTAACGTACAAGTACTATATTTTAACGCTAAAGAGAAAAAGGTAATATATATTAGAATACACCTTAAAGAAGATATAATAAGATAGTTTAAACCTTATTAGATAGACTATATAATACACGCCCTAGGAATATAGAAAGATAAAATAAAAGCTATCTTTAGAAGTTATAAATACTTTATAAAATAAATAAGAGTAGCGTTTAGAGATAAAGATATTACCTAATAAGCTAAAGAAAACCTTAAGAAGCTTATATAATATAAAAGTATTCTAAAATATATATTATAGTTTAAATAACTATTATAAAATATACAATAGAAAAAGCTATCCTTAATATTACGATTTAAATAAAGATTAAATTTAAGAATCTAATTAAAAATAATTTATATAGAGAATTAAAGAATACTAGAAGATCTAAAATAATAGGTAATATAAATTAAATATAACTTTTAAGAATAGAAGAAGAACAAATATAGAAGATAAACCTAAAACTATAATATAGGTATAAGGTAGACTTTACGCAAGATAACTTAATAAGGTAGTTTTAATAATTAACTAAAAAGAGTAAATAGTAGATAAAGCTATCT
>JALNQF010000695.1:0-16517 GCA_028456385.1 Ophiosphaerella korrae | reverse complement strand
TCTATCTTCCTTTATTACTACTACTCTATATCTATACTTCTATAGGAACTATACTACTCCTTGTTTACTAGAAAGATATATATAGTAGTTGTCGTTATAACAAAAGGTCTAATAGAGTATTGTATATTGTACTTCTTTACTCCTAGCTACTTTCTCTTAAGGTTTAGCCTGTGCTTGTAGTGCTTCCTTCTTCTTCTTAGTTGTTTTTAACTAAGTTTCTTTCTTTAGGTCTTTATTCTTGTAGTCTTTTATAAGGTGTCCTAGTTTTCTATATTTATAATATACTATATCCTTCTTTAACTTAGATCTACAATTCCTTATATAGTAGCCTAGTTTACTATAGTTAAAGTACGTAAAGTCTTTGTTTTTTTTCTTCTTTCTATCCTTGTTAGCGTTAAGGACTATAGGGTCTCCCTTATTATAGTTCTAGGTATAACCTCTATATTTATTCTTCTTCTATTCTTAAAGATTATTGTTAATTTATATTGCCTATTGCTTTAGGGCTTCTAGTGTTTGTAGTTTCTCTATATATATTATCTTGTATTAGATTTTAGAGTTAAGTCCTTATTTAAATTATAACATCAAGGCTAACTCGTTCTATTCTATATTTTGTAATAGTTATTTAAACTATAATACGTACTTTAGAATACTCTAATTCTATGTAAGCTTTTCTAGTTACTCTTTAGCTTATTAGGTAACATCTATATCCCTAAATACTACTCTTATTTATTTAGTAAAGTATTCGTAACTTCTAAAGATAGCTCTAGTTTTATCTTTTTGTGTTATTAGAGAGTGTGTCGTGTAATCTATCTAATAAGGTTTGTACTATCTTATTGCGTCTTCCTCTAGGTGCAGTCTAATATATATTACCTTCTTTTCTTCTATGTCGAAGTATAGTACTTATACATCTATCTAGAGTTGTACTAATACAATAAAAAGTCTTAGTTTTTCCCTTGTTCTATTAAACTTCTTAAGTACAGGTATCTTTAGTAGTTTCTTTGTCGCGCTTATCTCTAGGCGTTGCGTAATTAGTTCTATCTAGTTTTATCCTTTAATAATAGCTTTAATTTGTACTTTGTTCTATTTTGTATAATCTTATAGTTCCTTGTTCTATATTTCTAAGGCGTCGATTACTATCTTTATATCTTCTTTTTTAGAGATTAGGTCGTTTATGTAGTTCTTAACGTCTCTCTATACTATATTGTCTAACTTATAACTACTTAGAGGTGCTTTACCTCCTTTTTTAGTTAAACTTTCTACTATCGTGTTAGCTAGACTGCGCGCTACTTACGCTTCGCTTCTCGCAATAACTAAATTAGCAAGGTATAACAGGCCTCCTATCGTTAACTACAGGTACCTATCTTAAAGAGAGTTAGTAGATTACGAGGTAATAGTAAAAGCTTAGGGGTAATCTATAATAACTATAAACAATAGAAGATATTTTGTAACTGTCTTGTATTAGCGTTCTATAGTTAAAGGATTAAATTGCTAATACTATCCTAATAATGCGCATTACTAATAACTATATACTTGCTGTAATCTATAATCTATATTTACTAAGATTAACAGATTACAGATTAGCTTAATCTATAATCTACTACCGCTAAGAGTCTATAGATTACAGATTACTCTAGGTGTCCTAATTATGCGTAGTTTCCTAATTGAGGTTATTACCCTGCTCGTCCTATGCTTTGTCAGCGCCTAGACTAGGACTAATTGGTTCTATCTCGATTTCTTCTATTACGCCTGTAACATAAAAGCTCTATAAAAATATATAAAAGTATAAGGTTATATAAAGACTCTTATAGGTTAAGGGCTCTAAATAGTACTTACTATAAAGAGTAGTAGATAAGAAAGAAGAGTAGCTAGAGATTCTAAAGGTACTACACGATAAAAGTAGATACTAAAGCTAAGAAGGAATATAGTAAAAGATCTAGACGCGATATTTCTAGCTAAATATATTTAAAGATATAGAAACCTATATAAAATCTTACTAAGAATATTAATTTTATTTACCTTAGATAGTAGAGAAAGAGCTATACCTAAATTAGGGACCTAAAGTCCTATAAAGATAGATTATACTAGATATAGTTTATATACCTAATAGTAAAGGAGGTAAGAGATATATAATTATATATTAGGACCTTATAAGCTTATATATAGAGGCTAAAGCTCTTAGAGTTAATACGTTAGAAGCTATTGTAAAGTTCCTAAAATAAGATATATTCTTAAGATAGGGAGTACTATTTAAAATAATAGTAGATAGAGGACTAGAAAATAAAGGACTAGTTACTAACCTTACTTACTTATATAGTACCTAAAAGGTTATTAGAAGTACTTATTACTTTTAAAGCTAAGGAATAATTAAAAGAGGCTATAAAGAGTTAGTAGCTACCCTCTAAAAGATTAAAAGTAATTAGGTAGATAATCTACTCTACGCGCTATAGGTAGATAAAGTTATAGTAAAACGTAGTACTAGAGAGATACTAATATACTTTATATATAGCTAGGAATAAGTCCTACTTATTAAACTCTACGTCCCTATATAGTAAACCCTCTTGTAGTTAGAAGTTTATAATACTACTACGCTCTTAGTATTATAAGCCTAGTAGTTTAATAAACGTAATAATAGACTCTAAGAAGCTATAGATTGTATAATTAGGCTAAGAGAAGAAAGTAAAGAATAGTTTAATGCTAAAAGGACGTTATATACAAAAGATATACTTAAGGGAATATTAGTACTTATCTAAGACTTATTTAGCAACTAGAATAAATCTAGATAGTAGAAACTCTAACCTTAGTAGAAGGGCCCTTATTAAGTCGTCTAGTTACATCTCTCTAGATAGTACTAGCTTACTAACCTAGATAGTATAAAGTTTAGAAACTATACTCTAGGAGTAAGAGTAGTAGAATTCTACTAGTAAAGCTAGTAGGAACTAATAGATATCTTAGAAAATTTAGAGCTAGAAGCTAAAGATTTTATAGTTAGATAAAAGGAAAGGTAAGCTTTACCTAATACTAAAGAGTAACCTAAAAGAGTATTAGATAAACTAGTACTAATAGAGCTAGTATTTAGAAGGTAAAGTAGGCAAGTACAAGAATAATATAGATAGGACTTACTATTACTAGTATAAACTTATTAGCTATAATTAGTTTAAATCCTAGTATAAAAGCCTAAATTTAATCTAGCTAACTTTAAATTCTTTATATAAAAGGAACCTAATAAGGAGATTAATCTTAGCTAAAGATTAGCTAAAAATTTTAAATAGAGGAAGGAACAAGTAAGTATTATAAGTAAATAAGAGAATTAGTAATAGGAGGAAAAGAACTTAGTTAATTTTCTCTAAAAACAAACAACTAAAGAGGCCTTAGTACTTAGATACTAAGAAGAAAAACCTTATATTACTTATTATTACTAATTACTATCCTTAGAACTAGAAGAAGAAGCTCGAGTAGTAAGAGGACTTCTAAGACTAAACCTAGGTAGCTAAGAGTAAATACTACTTAGATAATAAGTATAATAGTAATCCTAATTCTAAAGCTAAGGATTTTAAGGTAGAAAGCTAAGAGAATACTAAGGAGGTAAAGAGAGCATAGAAATAGAAAACTAAGGGCCCCTAGAAGAAGAAGTAAAAGAGCCTAAACCTATTATATTAAATTAAGAATAGACTAGAGTAAGAATACTACTACTAGAAAGTAGAGCGTAAAGAGGAGAAGTTAAAAGAGTAGCTAGATAGTAGCTAGAAGTAGGAGTAAAAGTAGTAAGAGACTTAATAGAGTATCTATAAGTATATCCTAAACCTTTATTAAGACTTAGGTAACCTATATCTAACTCTAAGTTAGTAGGGTAAAAAAGGCGTAAGAGTATACCTTATAAAGCCTAAGGGGCTAGTAGTTAATAGAGAGAATTTAGAGTAGTATAAAAGCTTAAAAGTAAGCTAGAACTACTAGAGGAAGCGCTTTAAGAGTATTTACTAACACTAGAAAAAAATAAAAAGTAAAGGGAACTAGAGAGAACCTAATAAATAAGGGCCTTATCTACTATAGAGAAAATAGTAGGTAGAGAATTATTAGACTTACTCTTAGGTATAGTACAACCCTAGAGACGCTAGCTATAGGCTCGCTAGTAAAAAGGATTGTTAGTAAAGCTAAAAAGATAACTAAAAGTCTTAGAGTTATTATCTTTAAGCTTATCTATACTACGTACTACTAAGCGAGCCCTAAGCCTATAAGGACGTACTAGCTTACTAGGTATTATAAGAAGACACTTATAGGCTACTTAATAACTTAGAGAAATATTTTAGTAAATAAGATACTAAATATTAGCTACTATAGTATTACGCGTAAAGGGCGTAGTAATAAAGTAGCTAGAAGACTAAGTAGCTATAAGAATAAAAGTATTAGCGTAAGTACGCTCTTACTTAAAGAGCTTAGTAATATAGTAGTAACCTTTAGTAAAACCTTTAACTTAGGAAAGTACTTACTTGCGTTTAGCTACTAGACTACTAAAAACGCGTTAGCTAAGCTCTAAAAGACTATTAGGATAAGATTAAGTAAAAAGAAAAATAAAGTTAAAGACTTACTTAACTTATAATTATAGCCCTAAATATAATAATAAATATAGGAGCTATTAAAGTAGATAATACCTTTATTATTAAAGAAAATAGAGTATCTAATACTACTACGAATATAGGTAGTATAGCTACAATTACCTTTCTTCTTAGAACTATAAGCTATAGCCTTATTAGAGCCTAGTAGTAGTAGCCTTAGTAGTAAGACCCTATAAGAGCTAATAGTCTTCTAAGTATACTAACTTATATAAACTATAGCCTTATAATAGGCCTATATCTCTTAAAGATTATTAATTAAAGAAGGATCTTATAAGCGTGTAGCCTAAGTAGCTAAAGAGTTTTAAGTAAGTATTCCTTAACCCTTATAATAGCGTACCTAATAGTATAGCTAGTAGAAGAGAGACTAAGAGCTATTAGAAGTATAAAAGAGGCTATTAAGGTTATAGGAACAAATATTATAGAGACTATTCTACTAGTAAGCTTTATTCTTACGCTTATTATAGTAAGTATATATAAACTCTTAGATAAAAGAAAGAAGCTAGCTAAAGTTACGCTCTTTAAAGATATTAAGGGCTTAGTTAAGAAGGTTATAAAGTAAGTTAAGTAAGAAAGAGTAGTTAAGGAAATAAGTAATAACTAAGAGAAAAGCGTAGTTAGTAAGACCTAAGGGCCTATAGGTAGGAAGGATAGATACTTACTCTTATACTAGAAACAATATATTATAGAAATAGGGCGAGAAGCCCTACTCTTAGTTTAATAGTAACCTAAAGGTAGTCTACCTAGGTTGTAAAGTAGCTAAAAAGGATTATTACTACTATAGTTGCTCTAGCTAAGCTAGCTAGCTATATAGGACCTAGGTTAAAAGTTAAGAGTAGCTATAATAATTAAAGTAGAAAGCGAACAAGAGAATAGAGCTAAGAAACTAGTAAAAGAGTATAGAGTAGCTAAGATAAGCTTAAGGAAGAGAAGAAGAAAATAGAATAAAAAATAGAGAGATAAAGTTTAAGTACGCCTCTAGAGAGTGTTTATAACTTTACTAAAAATTATAAGAGTAAATAACTATAAGAGCCTAACTACTAGTAAAAACATTTAAATATAGAGCCTAAAGGCTCTATACTAGCTTAACTAATAAATATATATATATAAGAAAAGAGCTAGCTATTAAAAATTAATAAGTAAGAGAAGAATTTAGTAAGTAGAAACGTATTAAGTAAAAAAACTATTATAGAAAAGTAAAAACTACTATAGCTCGTAAAACGTACGTAAAAAGAAATAGTAAGAAGATAGGTAGCTACTACTACAAGCTATATAATACGTCTATATAAAAATTTTATTAAATAACCTAGAAACTACGTAAATACTCTATAAACGACCCCTTAGATATTAGATCTAGAGCTCTTAGGAGAAAGGTATTATAAGTAGAGAATAAAAGTAGTATCTTTAAAGTCCTAAGCTATAGATACTCTAAAATAAAAACAATAGCTAATATAGAGAAATAGAGGTAGCGTAACTTAAGCTTTGTATAGGTAATAGCGCTAATAAGGCTAGTGTTTCCTTAGGGTAGGCTTAGGTAGGTTGCGGCTATAGCTAGGGTTAGATTAGTAGTTTATAGATAATATATAGTAATTAATACCTAAAGGGCTATAAGTTATTTAAGAGGAAGAAAGCTTTTAAGGACTTAATATCTTTATTCTCTTTTGTTAATATTAATATTTTAGCTAAAAGGCCTAAGTTACTCTCTAACTATATATATAGTTAGCGCTAGATACTAAACTATTTATAGGGTAGGGCTAAATTACAAATCTAAATTATTTTAGATCTAATAGTTTAAGTACCTTGCAGCTAATAAAATAAGAAAGGAGTTTATAGGTTAAGGTAGGTTTTACTTTCTCTTTAGGCTAGAGGCTCTTAATTAAGTATAGTAGCTTAATAGGACTAAGCTCTATATAAAGGGGGAGGTATATAGTAGAGTATTATAAAGAAAAGAATAGTAAAAAGGGGGTAGGTAGTTACTAGAGAAATACAAGTACTAAGGGCTTATAAGGAGGCAAACTATTAAAAAGAAGAGGTAAGAGAAGGTAGCTAATAGGCCCTTAGGTTATAGGATATAACTTATAGGAGGGTAAACAATATTTAGAGTTAGTTTAGCTAATAAAGTTTAAGATCTCTAAGACTAATAAGCTCTTAGGCCCTAAATCTATATTAGGCACATAACCCTACAACACTAGTACTTAATTTATTAGAACTAAGTAATAAAGCGCCCTAGACTCTACTAAAACCTTTACTAGCTAGCGCTAAAGATCTAAATCTCTATAAACTAATAGCTAAACGTATTAATATAGTATATAACTACTATAACTTAGATAATTATACTATAACTTAGTTATATAAAAAATTCTTTATTCTCTTAAAAGCTAGCCTATTAAACTAAAATAATACTAGCTTATAACCTTTTTATTACTTAAACTAAGTATACTTATAAAATAAAGATATACTATAAATAGTAGACTATAAATCTAGTAAAGAACTAAGAGAACGCTCTAGAGCTACTATACTATAAAAAATCTATAAAATACGCGCTAGAACTAAGTCTCTAGAAAAATAGACCTAGAGACTTACTATACTAACTACTCTAATAAAAAAAGTGCTAATTAACTTCTAATAATATCTTAAGACTCCTTTATAAAAAGATAAAAGAAAATAAGTAATAGACTCTAAATCCTTTATTTAGCTAATACTACCTAGTAAACTTAATTTCTAACCTAATATAATTCCCTAACAAGTACTAAGTACTTTCTTAGCTAATAGCTCTATAGTAAACTTAGCTACTCTTAACTAACCTATTATAGAAGAATTTAACCTAGATATAAACTCTACCTCCTTTAACTAAAGTAGCTCCCTAAAGTATAGACTAGTTACTAAAGTCTTTTTTAATAACTAGACTATATCTAATAACTTAATTAATAACGCCTAACTAAATATTAACTAAGTATTATTACTCTAGCCTATACCTATAAAGTAGACTTTACGCAAGATAACTTAATAAAGTAGTTTTAATAATTAACTAAATAGAGTAAATAGTAGATAAAGCTATCTAAGTAAGTACTAGGTATATATACCTAGTAGCTTACTAAGCGCTAACTAAAAGTAGAAAAGAAGTTAAATATTAGTAAGTTGTAAACTTACTAATATTAGTGCGAAAATAAGAGATATAAGGGATAACTCCCTTACACTATCGTATACTATTAACTCTAGTTAGTCTCTAGTTATTAAACAAGCTAGTATTACTACTAGAAGTAGAGATAGTAGTCTACAATCTTTCTTCTATAGTAGTAGCTAGGTAGATCTTCTTTATTATTTATAGATATATCTAACTTAATATTATCTTTATAGAAGGACTCTATTTCTAGCTTGTATACTAGTACTAAGAGCTTAATTATTTTAATATAGGTAGTAATCTCTTCTAGTATTTAATATATAAGGTTATCTATTAGATACTCTATTTTACTATTAAAGATTATTTACTTATTAAAGATTATATCTTATATACTTATTACTTTAGCTATAGATAGTACCTAGATCTAGTAGATATTTAATAACTAGTATCCTATAAGGTAGCTAATCTATACTTTTAGATCTAAACGTTATAGCCTTAATTTACTACAATACGTATTATTAGTTATTATAAAGGCTTTACACCTATATACTTTTAAGTAAGCTAAGTTTAGCTTTCTTATTAATACTATAATTCTTTAATTCTTAGTAACTTTTGTAAAGAATACTTTATATAGTGTCTTCTAGTTATTTAAGTAACTTAGCGTTTAATTATATAGGTAGACTCTAGCCTATATAATTTTAGGCTAAAGTTCCTATAGTAAATTTGCGTTAAGTTGTATAGTACGTACTTTCTCCTTGTTAATTCCTCTAGCGCGCTTAGCTCCTCTATTCTAGGCTTAAGTATCTAGAGCTAAAGGTTTAACAATAATACCTTACAAGTTTAGCTAGCGCTAGACCTCTAGTTTTACTATTGTAATCTCGTTATTAGCTTTAATTACCTTAACTAAGATGCTATACTAATTCTTTAAGAAGAGGATTAAGTTTAATAGCACCTTAATAATTAATTTAGCTAACTAGTTATTAGTAAAGTAGAAGTCCTACTATAGTTTTAAGTACTTATTAGTAATAAGTATCTAGCTTTTCTCTTTAGTAACGCTTTATACTTTATATAAGTAGAAGTTAATAGAGAGTCTTTCTCCTAGTCTTTTATAACTAATTCTTAGTATATAGCTAATTTACTACTTTATCTTAGCTTTACTATATATATTATACTAGACTATAGATACTTCTTTTATACGCACCCCTTAAGCTTACTAGATAAGGTGTTTAATTATAGCTAGTCCTAGATAGCTAAGTCTCTTGTACTATAGTAGTACTAGTACTCTAATAGTCTAAGGTTTGTAAGTATAGTACGCTACTTAGTATATAAGATTGTATAGTAAATAATACTTAAGTACCTATTAACTATAGATTTTAGTAAGGTATCTAATTGTTTATCTATTAGGCTTATTTAGAGTCGTTAGCTTAGATTAAGTATTCTACTATATTCCTCTCTACTAGAGTAGCTAGAAAGAGACTAGGTTATAAAAGATATCTAGGCATATAGCTACGTTATGTAGAACTAGTTTATTTTCTATTAACTAGTTTTTTAGCGTAAAGGTAAGAGATCTATATCCTTTTACTTATATCTTTAACTTACCCGCCTATATATAATTATTTAGCCTTAATAGATAATAGTTGTATATATAAGTTAGGTTGTTTATAATATAGTAGGTTAAACTAAAGTCTAGGATAAAGGAATTCTAGAGAAGGTAGGTATTATAGGTATTCCTTGTAGTTTTAGTAACGAAAGTACTCTTAATACTTAATATTTACTAGCCTTTTAGTTAATCTTCCTTATAGATTTTAGTAATCTAAGGTAACTTAGCGTATAGTTCTATATAAAGCTTTATTTAATACTTTAACTATCTTCTTATTAGTCTTTATAAAGTTATATTATACTTACGTTTATAATTAATAAGCTCTTTTAGAGTCTTACTTAGAGTCTACTAATCTAGTACTTTATTAGGATTAATATAGTAGTAATTACTAAGTTTATAAGGTCTTTTACAAGCTAGGTATTATTTACTTATAGCTCTTTAACTTATTATTTAGTTAACGTTAGTATTACTACTACGTATACGTTAATTACAAGGTCTACCCTATTTATTAAGTAGCGCGCTATCTACAAGAGAGGCGTCCCTAGTCTTACCTTAAGTAGTATTACTACTAGTAGCGTAAAGTAAGGTATTATCTACTATAAAAGTAGCTTTGTACCTCTCTATATTTAGGGGATAGTATACTATTATATACTTATAGTAGCGTTTTATTATCTCTCTCTAGTTTATACTAAGTAATAGCCTTCTATTATCTTAAAAGGATGTAGACTAAATTAGTACTACGTATTTAATAGCTACTAAAAAGTCTTAAGTAATTATATTAATTTATAGTAACTCTACTACTTAATACGTTTTAGCCTTAGTAGTAGTATAGTTATACTTAGCTATCTATATATCCTAATTTACTAGGCTTTTTATAGGCTTAAGTAATTTAAAGTATTTATTACGTATACGCTCTTACTTAATATACTTGTCTACGCTAATAGTTTGCTTTAGGTTTAATAGCTACTAACGTAGAGATTAGTTTAGTAGGTAGTACGTACGTAGTAGATATAGTAAGACTAAGGATTAGATAAATATTATAATATACTAGAGACTTAACTACTCCTTTTTGTACTTGTATTAGTTACTATAGTATTACTTAGCTAATATTTTATAGTATTTAAGGTCTTCTTTAAAAGCTTTATAACTAGTAGCTAAGAGTTTAGACTACTATGTAGGAGTTTTATTACCTAATACTAGAGTGTAGTTAGCTATTACTAGAGCTCTAATTAGTTCTAGTCTCTAAATTAGCTAGGTAGAGGATTCTAGGTTAATCTTATCCTAAATATTATATACTACGTATCTAGGTTGTAGTTAAATTATCTATGTAGTATAATCCTTATTAGTCCTTAACGTTATAGTTAGATTGCGTTAAGTTGTACTAGCTATCTTGTTTTAGCTTTAAGTTATAAGAGAGTAAGAGATTATTACTTTTTAGAGTGCGCTTTAGTTAAGGCTAAGTATAGTACTTAGCTTAATTTAAGAGTTATTAGAGGGCTACTAGAAGGTAAGAGATTTACGCCCTTTTTAAAGATACTTATAGTACTACTAAAGAGTAAGAGAATAGTACTTTTTACTAACGCGCGTAAGGCTACTAGAAAGTAAAAGATTAGTACTTTTTGCTAATACTCTTTATAGTGCTTAGCTTAATACTTAGCTTAATACTTAAGTTAATACTTAAGTTAATGCTCGAGTTAATACTCGAGTTAATACTCGAGTTAATGCTCGAGTTAATACTTAAGTTAATGTAGGTAGATACTAGTTTACTTAACTTAGTTAAGGTAGTAAGACTCTTAATTATTAGATTTAAAGGAGGTTATAGTAGTTTAATAAAAAGGCTTTTTCGTAATAGCTATATAAGAGCCTTGTTAGAGAAGGATACTAGAGCTTTTAGAAAAGCCTTTTTTTTAGTTAGTTACCTATAACTTAAAAGTACTAGGTATAAACTAAGTAGATTAATTCTACTATCTATCTCTAGCCCTACGCTCTATTTATGTATCTACGATGTAGTAGTCTTAGCTAGGTCTCTTAAGATAGTAGTAAGCTAGATCCTTAACACCCCTTCTATTAAGGTGCTAGTTTCTTTGTTATATTAGTTGTACTAACGTAGTTTATCTCTTTGTATATAAGATTCTTTGTTTAATTCCTTTATTTATAGAGGTTAAGGCTATAATCCTTTTAGCTATAGTAGAGTTAGTAGCTTAGTAATTATATATATAATCGCGCATCTAATTGCGCATCGAGTATCTAATCGTATAACTTATCTAATAACTTTAGGCTAAAAAGCTACTTAGTATAAAGCCTTATAAGAAAAAGCTATAGTAAAATATAACTACTTATATAAAGTAGTAATCTACTAAAAAGACCTAATAGTAAAATAAACTAAGCTAGAAACCTTTAACTTTAATATACTAGTATAAAAAGATATAGAACTACTTTATCCTAAGATCTTACTATAAGGCTAGTAACCTAGCTTCTTTAAAAGAGAGTTTAAACCCTAAGTACTAGTAGTAAGATACTATATCTTTAATAGAGAAGAGTTTACTTTAACCCTCTTTTTAACTAGTATCTAAGAGCTAGCCTTTAATTTTTACTAGTATAAAGAATAAAAAGACTACTTTATAAAACTTCTATAATTTTTAAGTATAAGATACTACTTAAATATTATATCCTTTATCTAGTCTATATATAATTACTTTATTACTAATAGAAAAAAATATATTAGAGTATAAACCTAAGCTAATATTATTATACGCTACTATATAGGATTAGCCTACTTATACCTTACTATCTTAAATAGTATTACTTACTTATACTTAGAAGATTTTATATATTTCTTTATACTTCTCTACTAATTTAGTAAAATAGATATAGTAGGATTAGAAGAAGTACGTTATAAAACTCTAGAAATAGCTAAATTTAGACTAGATTAACTAATCTACAAAACTACCTAGTTAGTATAAGCTAAATTCCTCTCTAAATTTAATAATATTAGCTTTAAACTATAATAGAACTTATAGCTATATAATATCTACTTTTAAAAAAAGCTATAACCTTAGCTTAAAGAAGCTACTAGTACTACCTCTAGTATCTATAATAGCCCTACTAATTTTTAAAAGATAATCTTAATATTAGAAAATAAAGTAAATAATTATAACTTAGATATAGGCTTTAAGTAAGCCTAGCTTTATACTTTAGTACTTATAAAAGCTAAGCTAAGAGCGTTAATATAAAACTTTAAAGAAAAACTAGCTATAACTTTATAAAAACTAAAATACTCTTAACTATAACTAGAAAGTATATTTATAAGAATATACCTAACTAGCAAAAAAGATACCTTAATTAAAACTAAGAACTTTAAAATAATTTTATACTAGAGCTATAAAAAGATAGATATTAAGAAGCTAGATAATACTACTTATAAATAAATAAAAGCTACTAGATCTAAAATACTTACTAACGCTATAAACTACTATATAGCTACTTATATAGTAATAGACTCTAAAATAGATATAGAAATAGAGGACTAATTCTTTAAATATAACTCCTAACTAGATATAGAGCTAGAACTAGAGCTTAACTTAGACTAAGATTTAGAAAACAACGTTCTCTAGGCCTATAGCCTTTACCTAAAGATTATATAAACTAGAAGAGCGTAATTTACTACTAAAGTATAACTTCTAGTATAGCTATATCTTATATACTTACTTATAGAATATAGATAGTCTAGTATAAGAAACTACTAACTAATCTAATAGAAGCTAAGCTAAACTAATTCTTATTTACTAGCTTCTTAGGTAAAGACCTTATAGTACTTTATATAGCTAGAACCTTAGCTAATAATAGAGCTAACGTAAACTTTATTTAATAAAAATTTACCTAGAAGACTATAAAATTATAAACTATCTAGCTACTTTAACTTATTATCTATAAAAGATATAATAGTTCTCTATCTAAGTCTACTATATATTAGGTTAAGTTCTACTTATAAGTAGGCGCGTATATTAAATAGACTTTAACCTATATTATTAAAAACGTAAGCTAATTTAACCTTATTCTATAATTTTTATAGCGTAAGGCCTATACTATTAAACTTAACTACTATAATAGAATAACGTATTCTATTAGCGAAGCAGCTATATTACTAAGACGGCTACTCTAAAACACACTAAAAAATCGAAAATTTAACATCTAATATCTTAATAACTATACTATAATAACTTCTAAAAATTTAATAGATTAAAGATTATATATATAGTAGTAATCTATGAAATTTTTAAAGCGTGCAGCCTAGTAGTTCTTAAGATAGTAAAATTTTCTATAGTAAAAAATACTTTTTTATTAATAATATTAAATAAACTAGGCTGTACGTTCTAAAAATTTTATAGATTACTACTTTATATATAATCTTTAATCTATTAAATTTTTAGAAGTTATTATAGTATAGTTGTCGAGATATTAGATGTTAAATTTTCGATTTTTTAGTGTATTTTAGAGTAGCCGTCTCGGTAATATAGCTGCTTCGCTAATAGAATACGTTAATAGATCTCTCTAAAGTTAAAGCTATTTAAGAGTAAAAAATACTAAAGACTACTAAAGAAGTTTTAGCCTTTTTAGGCTATACTAGATTCTTTTAGCACTTTATTAAGGATTACTTAAGCTTTACCTTACTACTTACTAAGTTAATTTAGTCTAAAGTTATTACTAAACTTACTAAAGGAGATAGACTACCTTTTTAAAAGACCTAGTATAAGCCTTTTATAATTACTTAAGAATATATAAATACTTTTAATAAACTAAAAGCTACTCTCTAACTAAAAGTAGTCTTACTTTACTTTAACTTCTTAAAACTAATCTATATCTAAACTAATACCTTAAAGTAAGCTTTAGGTAAAGTAATAAGCTAACTAAACTAAATTAGAATCTAATAGTAAGTTAGCTTCTTTTTAAAAAAATACACCTTAGTAGAATATAATTATAATATCTATAACCTAGAACTTAGAGCTATAATCTAAGTATTTAAAGAGTAAAAACTAGATCTTATAAGTAGTCTATATATAATCTACGTTATAATAGAGTACTATAATTTAGAAACTTTTATAATAACTAAAAAGCTTAATTACTACTAGGCCTACTAGTTATTATTCTTATCTTAATTTAACTTCTATATTAAATACGTACCTAGTAATATAAATAAGGTTATAGATACCTTAAGCTACTATTTATAGGATTACCTTATAGATAATTCTAATCTATAAGTATTAAGAGCTAACTAAATTATCTTAAACTCTTAAGTCTTAGCCCTAAGTATAAAACTTATACTAAATATAGTAATTTATACTTTAAGCCTTATAGACTTATAAAAGCTAGATAGATTTATACTAAAATAAGCTACTATAGTATATACCTACTTTTACTATATTATAGAAATAAAACTAAAATTAGTAAACTAACTAGAAGATTTTCTACTACCTTATAATAAAGAACTAGACCTAGAACTTCTACTATATATTATTAACCTACGCCTAATAGAAGAATTTCTAGATATAGTATACTTAGAAGACTATAAAGCCTAAGCTATATTTACTACTATAGATAGTAGATAATAAAAACTATTAAAAGCTTTCTATAAAGTAGAATACTAATTCTTATAACGTAGTTTATAAGTAAGCTACGCTTATAAGTAAGCTACGCCTAATACTAACTTTACGTACCTCTTTATATATATAACTTTATAACGTAGTAGAGTAGTATAGATATATTAATATATTAAATTAAGTAGTATTTACTATATTATTTTATATATACGTAAGTTGTACCTAGTCTCTCTATACCTCTTGTAGCGCGCGTAAGCCTAGCAACTTAGGCCTAATCTTTCTCTATCTTAACGCTATTTATTAACTTAACGCTATATAGCTTCTCTTTTAGTAAGTATATCTTCTCTTTATCTCTTTATTAAGACTCTTTGCTTCTAAATCTACTTCTTTTTTTATAATTTACGCTTACTAGCTACTTTATTAGCTTTCTTAAGACTAGAAATCTAATTATATATTAACTTAACTTCTAGTATTATTTTATAAGCTCCCTTTTTAAGTTAATTAATTACGTTAATAATTAATACTAGTAACAAGCTCTTGTACTAGCGTACGCGCTTACGTATAAGTGTTAACTAAGCCTCTAGCTTACGTACGTTACTTAGCGTACAAGGTACCTAGGGTACCTCTAGTAGAGTAGCTAGAGTAGGCGTATAGAGCTAAACATTAAGCCTTAAGATAACTACTTCTAGCTAAAGTAGAATAAGGCTAGTAGCTTAAAAAGCTAAGTAAATATTTACTCTTGTAAAGGCCTAGTTAAAGGCTATATAGAAAGCTAGTAAGAATTTAAGTTTAGTAATATAATTAATATAGTTCTAGATTAAGCTCTTAACTTAGTAGCTGTACGCCTTCTTTAATAGAGAGAAGTAGCTAATATTAAGAGGCTAAAGTAAGTAAGATAAGTAAGCTAGTATACTAAGCGTATAGATATTATTCTCTTTATAGAACTTGTTAAACTTAAGAGAGTAGTAGCTCCTATAACTATTAAGTATAAGTAGCTAATATACACTAACTACTTAGCTCTTTGTATACTTATTAAAGTACTTAAGCTAGTTAATAGCTAGCTTATCTATTATCTAGCTATTATTACTAATTCTAATAGCCTAGTCTTGCGGGATATAGTCTTTATTATACTAGGTAAAGAGGTAGTAATTACTAGTAAAGATAAAGAATAGTAAGACTACTTATCTAGTAGCGTTAATTGTAGTAATTACTATTACCTACTTACAATTGCTAGGCTAGATAGCCTTTAGCCTACTTCTCCTCTCTAACCCTATTATAACAAGCTAAGTTGTAATCTTACCTATTATAAAGCTAGCCTTGTTAAAGTTATAGACGTCTTTATTAGCTATCTTATACGTAGCTCTTATATACTATACTACTTAAACTAGCTAGTTATAGTAGCTAGGTCTTTATATAAGGCTTGCTACCTATTATATAAGTAATTAAAACGCGTTATAAGACTATCTATATACTTAATAAAGTTACGCGCCTAGTAGATACTAATAGAGCTACCTCTACGCTAAGTAAGTAGCTTATTAGCTATCTTACGTATAGTAGCTAGAGTTAGGGTAAAACTACAAGAATCTAGGTTA
>JALNQF010000694.1:0-16546 GCA_028456385.1 Ophiosphaerella korrae | reverse complement strand
ATAATTAATTTAGCTAACTAGTTATTAGTAAAGTAGAAGTCCTACTATAGTTTTAAGTACTTATTAGTAATAAGTATTTAGCTTTTTTTTTTAGTAATACTTTATACTTTATATAAGTAGAAGTTAATAGAGAGTCTTTCTCCTAGTTCTTTATAACTAATTCTTAGTATATAGCTAATTTACTACTTTATTTTAACTTTACTATATACGTTATATTAGACTATAGATACTCTTTTTATACGTACTCCTTAAGCTTACTAGATAAAGTGTTTAATTATAGCTAGTTTTAGATAGCTAAGTCTCTTATACTATAGTAGTACTAGTACTTTAATAGTCTAAGGTTTATAGGTATAGTACGCTACTTAGTATATAAGATTATATAGTAAATAATACTTAAGTACCTATTAACTATAGATCTTAGTAAGGTATTTAATTATTTATCTATTAGGCTTATTTAGAGTTGTTAGCTTAGATTAAGTGTTTTACTATATTCTTCTCTACTAGAGTAGCTAGAAAGAGACTAGGTTATAAAGGATATTTAGGTATATAGCTACGTTATATAAAACTAGTTTATTTTCTATTAACTAGTTTTTTAGCGTAAAGGTAAGAGATCTATATCCTTTTACTTATATCTTTAACTTACCTACTTATATATAATTATTTAGCCTTAATAGATAATAGTTATATACACAAGTTAGGTTGTTTATAATATAGTAGGTTAAACTAGAGTCTAGGATAAAGGAATTCTAAAGAGAGTAAGTATTATAGGTATTTTTTATAGTTTTAGTAATAAAAATGCTCTTAATACTTAATATTTACTAACCTTCTAGTTAATCTTCCTTATAGATTTTAGTAATCTAAGGTAACTTAGCGTATAGTTCTATATAAAGCTTTATTTAATACTTTAACTATCCTCTTATTAGTCTTTATAAGGTTATATTGTACTTATATTTATAATTAATAAGCTCTTTTAGAGTCTTACTTAGAGTCTACTAATTTAGTACTTTGTTAAGATTAATATAGTAGTAATTACTAAGTTTATAAAGTCTTTTATAAGCTAGGTATTATTTACTTATAGCTCTTTAACCTATTATTTAGTTAACGTTAGTATTACTACTATATATACGTTAATTACAAGGTCTACTCTATTTATTAAGTAGCGCGCTATCTACAAGAGAGGTGTCTCTAGTCTTACTCTAGGTAGTATTACTACTAGTAGTATAAAGTAAAGTATTATCTACTATAAAAGTAGCTTTACGCCTCTCTATATTTAGGAGATAGTATACTATTATATACTTATAGTAGCGTTTTATTATCTCCTTCTAGTTTATACTAGGTAATAGCCTTCTATTATCTTAAAAGGTTATAGACTAAATTAGTACTACGTGTTTAATAGCTACTAAAAAGTCTTAAGTAATTATATTAATTTATAGTAACTCTACTACTTAATACGTTTTAGCCTTAGTAGTAGTATAGTTATACTTAGCTATCTATATATCCTAATTTACTAGGCTTCTTATAGGCTTAAGTAATTTAAGGTATCTATTACGTATACGCTCTTACTTAATACGCTCGTCTACGCTAATAGTTTACTTTAGGTTTAATAGCTACTAACGTAGAGATTAGTTTAGTAGGTAGTACGTACGTAGTAGATATAGTAAGACTAAGGATTAGATAAACGTTATAATATACTAAAGACTTAACTACTCTTTTTTATACTTATATTAGTTACTATAGTATTACTTAGCTAATATTTTATAGTATTTAAGGTCTTCTTTAAAAGCCTTATAACTAGTAGCTAAGAGTTTAGACTACTGCGTAGGAGTCTTGACACCTAATGCTAGAGTGTAGTTAGCTATTACTAGAGCTCTAATTAGTTCTAGTCTCTAAATTAGCTAGGTAGAGGATTCTAGGTTAATCTTATCCTAAATGTTATATACTATGTATCTAGATTGCAGTTAAATTATCTATGCAGTGTAATCCTTATTAGTCCTCAACGTTATAGTTAGATCGCGTTAGGTTGTGCTAGCTATCTTGTTTCAGCTTTGAGTTGCGAGAGGGTAGGAGATTGTTACTTTTTAGAGTGCGCTTTGGTTAAGGCTAAGTGTAGTGCTTGGCTTGATTTGAGAGTTGTCGGAGGGCTGCTAGAGGGTAGGAGATTTGCGCCCTTTTTGAAGATACTCGTAGTGCTGCCGGAGGGCAGGAGAATAGCACTTTTCGCTGACGCGCGCAGGGCTACCGGAGGGTAGGAGATTAGCACTTTTCGCTAATGCTCTTTATAGTGCTTAGCTTGATGCTCAGCTTGATGCTCGAGTTGATGCTCGAGTTGATGCTCGAGTTGATGCTCGAGTTGATGCTCGAGTTGATGCTCGAGTTAATGCTCGAGTTGATGTAGGTGGATGCTGGTTTGCTCAACTTGGTTGAGGCAGTGAGACTCTTAATTGTTAGATTTGAAGGAGGTTATAGCAATTTGATAAAAAGGCTTTTTTTCGTAACGGCTATGTGAGGGCCTTGTTGGAGAGGGATACTGAGGCTTTTAGAAAAGCTCTTTTTTAGTTGGTCACCTATGCCTTGAAAGCAATGAGTATGAACTGAGTAGATTGATTGTTGTCTCTATCTCTAGCCCTGCGCTCTATTTATGTATCTGCGATGCGGCGGTCTCGGCTGGGTCTCTCGAGACGGCGGCGAGCCGGATCCTCAACACCCCTTCTGTTGAGGTGCTGGTTTCTTTGTTGTATTAGTCGTGCTGACGTAGTCCATCTCCTTGCATGTGAGATTCTTTGTTCGATTCCTTTGTTCGTGAAGGTCGAGGCTGCGATCCTTTCAGCTGCGGCGGGGTTGGCGGCTTGGCGATCGTCACGCCCGTGCGCCAAGCCAATCAGATCGCAGCACTAGCTTAAGCGAGCCAATCAACAGATTCCAGGTACACCCGGAATCTGTTGCGCCTCTCCGCGCACATGCTATCGAGCATCTAATCGTGCAACTCATCTGACATTTGTATACTTCTTTCTTATCCTCTATTATTTTCAACTAGGCTTCTTTCTTTAGTTCTTTAGTTCTATAGTTCTTTATAAAGTGTCCTAGTTTCTTATATTTATAATATACTATATCTTTCTTTTTAGAATAGTAATCTTTTACGTAGTAGCCTTACTTACTATAATTAAAGTATGTAAAGTCTTTATTCTTCTTTAGTTTCTTATATTTATTTACGTTAAGGATTATAGAGTCTCTATTATCTTAGTTACTAGAGTATCCTCTATTTTTGTTTATTCTCTATACTTAGAAGTTATTATTTACTTGTATTACCTAATCTTTTAGAGCTTCTAGTGTTCTTAGTTTTTTTATATAAATTATCTTATATTAGATTCTTACTTTTAGTCCTTATTTAAATTATAATATTAGAGATAGCTTATTTTATTCTATATTTTGTAATAGTTATTTAAACTATAATATATATTTAGAAATACTCTTGAGTTATATAAGCTTCTTAAGTTTTTCTTTAGCTTATTAGGTAATATTTATATCTTTAAATACTACTCTTCTTTAATTTATAAAGTACTTATAACTTCTAAAGATAGCTTTAAGTTTATCTTTCTATATTCTTAGAGCGTATATTATATAATCTATCTAGTAAAGTTTAAACTATCTTATTATATCTTCTTTAAGGTATATTCTAATATATATTACCTTCTTATCTTCCTTATTAAAGTATAGTACTTGTATATCTATCTAAAGTTATACTAATACTATAAAAAGTCTTAACTTCTTTCTTATTCTATTAAACTTTTTAAGTACAAGTATTTTAGGTAGTTTCTTTATTATACTTATCTCTAGTCTCTAGGTAATTTATTCTATCTTGTTTTGTCCTTCTATAATAGCTTTAATTTAAGCTTTATTTTATTTAGTATAGTCTTATAGTTTTTTATTCTACGTTTCTAGGGCGTTAATTACTAGTTTTATATTCTGTTTTTTAGAGATTAAGTTATTTACGTGTACTTTAAGTACTACCTACGTAGTATTATCTAACTTATAGCTACTTAGAGGTACTTTACCTTTTTTCTTAGTTAAACTTTCTACTATCGTTTAGCTTAGACTATACGCTACTTACGCTTCGCTTCTTTTAATAACTAAGTTAGTAAAGTATTACTTAGTTGCCTACGTTAACTTTAAGTAGCTTATTAGAAGTATTAGTAGATTTAGAGTTAATAATAAAAGCTTATATTATAATTAAGTAATAGACTATAAATAATAGAAAGATATCTTACAATTTTAATATATTATTGCTCTTAGTTAATAATTAAATTACTAATATTATCCTAATAATACGCATCCTACTATTTATATATTCTTACTAATCTATTAATCTATTACTTATATCTAGTCTTAGCGACTATAGATTACAGATTACTAATCTATTAATCTATGTTTAGTTTCTATCTATACACTTAATAAATTAAGAGATTACCTTACGTGTCCTAATTATAAGTTATTTCCTAATCTAGATTATTACATTACTTATCTTATACTTCGTTAGCACTTAAGTTAGGACTAATTAGCTCTATTACGATTTCTCTTGTTATATCTATAACATATAGAGCTATTATGCGTTAAGATAAGATAGGTGCGTAGTATTAGTAGGGTAGCTAACTTGCTTGTATAGCTAGCTTACTTATAAACTACGTTAGAGAGTAAGTTATTATTATAGAAGAGCTATAGTACCTATTACTTATATAACGCTAGATAAGGACGAGTATATTATCTTTACTTATTATACAACTTTTAGTAGTTAGGAAGATAATACATTTCTATATAATTAGCAAGTTAGGGCTGTAGGTAAGGGCTACGTAAATATTATTTGCCTAACTTGTAAAATCTTTAGCTTACTATACTATAGGTATTCGCTTTACTTTCTGCGCTTCTTTATAGACAAAAATTAGCAAAGCACAATCTATAGTTAGCTTGCAGGTCTAACCTATTTGCAACGTTGTCTTAACCTATTCCTAACGTTAACTAACCTTTTAACGTCGTACCTACAAACTTACAACCTAAACCTGCAACCTAAACTCGCAACCTAAACTAGCAATGCAAACTCGCAAATCAAACTTGCAACCTAAACTCGAAGAACAAAGCGGGCAAAGCAGCGTAGGTGCAAAGTAGCAGAGCAGGCACGAGAGCCGAAGAGAAAACCCGCGAGACTACAGTGCCTTCGCATGGCAGCGCATTCCTATCAAAGTTTGGCGAATCAGTGCGATCTGCTATAATTCGTTAAACTTTGATGGGCATGCAACGATGCAATCTGCCGAGGGAAGGCACTGAAAATTGCAATGTGCGCTGCCAAGACGCTAGGACGCTCCGGCCCAACCTATTTGCAACGTCGTCCCAACCATTCCCAACGTCACCCAACCTACCCAACGTCAACCAACCTACCCAACGTCAACCAACCTACCCAATGTCAACCAACCTTTCAACGTCGTGCCTACAAACTCGCAACCCAAACTCGAAGAACAAAGCGGGCAAAGCGGTGTAGATGCAAAGCGGCAGAGCTGGCACGAGAGAGCCAAAGAGAAAACCGGCGAGACTACAGTGTCTTCGCATGGCACAGCATCTCTTTCAAAATTTGACGAATCAGTGTGATCTGCCGTAATTCGTCAAACTTTGATGGGGATGCAACCCGCCGTGCGAAGGCACTGCAAATTGCAATGTGCGCTGCTGAGACGCTAGGACGCCAGTGGCAACCTATTCGCAACGTCGAGCCAACCTAGTCCTAACGTCGAGCTAACCTATCTAACGTCGAGCTAACCTACCCAACGTCAAGCCAACCTATCCAACGTCGAGCCAACCTATCCAACGTCGAGCCAACCTATTCCCACCCCGTATCTATCTCGCAACGCAAACTCGAAGAAGAACAAAGTACGCGAAGCGGTGCACGCCAAAGGAAAAAAACCAGCGAGACTACAGTGCCTTTGCATGGCACAGCGCATCCCTATCAAAGTTTGGCGAATCAGTGCGACCTGCCGTAATTCGTCTAACTTTGATGGAATGCAACGATGCAACTCGCCGTGCGAAGGCACTGCAAATTGCAATCTCTAGCCTAACCCTTCAACGTCGTATCTACAAACTCGCGACGCAAACTCGCAACTAAACTCAAAGAAGAACAAAGCGGGCAAAGCAGCGCACGCTGAAGAGGAAACTGGCGAGACTACAGTGCCTTTGCATGGCGCATCCCGAACAAAGTTTGGCGAATTGCTACGTAATTCTCCAAACTTTGACCGCGATGCAATCCGTGTGAAGGCGCTGCACGCGCAGTGCCAAGCCGCCAAACACTAGCGGCAACCTATTCGCAACGTCAAGTCAACCTAATCTCAACGTCGGATGCCAAGCTGCTAAGAAGGCCCGGCCCAACCTAGTTTCAACGTCGTCCCAACCTAGTTCCAACGTCGTGCCAAGGTCGTTGTCAGCCTATTCCGAAAACTGAATGCATGCACGGGTGACGGGGTGAATTGATATACTTGGTAGCTGCTATCGCGCGTCTTTTCCCTGTGCCTCCCTGTGACAATGAGGGTGCAATGCTATCACTAATGCAACGTTCTAGGCAACTCAACTGGGTCCTTGCTCCTTGCTCCTTGCTCCTTGCTCCGCTAACAACTTGGTTGAAACTGTAGCTGGCTGCGCGCCCCGCCTTGCCTTGCCTTGTTGCGTAATCCGTGTGCTGCCTTTTTGACTAACAAAGCCCAAGAGAACAAAGAGACGATTTGATACCATTTGCTAATTCAAATGACGATTGTCCAGCTGTCGAGCTGCTGCTAATCGACAGCCTGCTTGCTCTGCCTTGCTCTGCCTTGCCCTGCCCTCCTTTCGCAACGCTTACCCTGTGTCCTAGAAAACATTGAACCGGCGCTGCTGTGTCCTCTGCCCTGCCCAAAGCTGACGCCGTGTGTGGCCTCGAGTGTGCTGCCCTCGTCCTTTGCCGGTCGTGCTGTGCGGTCGTGTCGTGCGGTCGTTGTCGTGCGGTCGTGCTGCCGGCCGTGTCGTGCGGTCGTGCTGCCGTCGTGCGCTCGAGCTACCGCCGTGCGCTCGAAAGCATCTAGCCAGTGCCAGCCAGCCAGCCTGCCTGCCTGCCTGGGGCTCTGCAAAGCCACCAAGCTTGTATGTGTGTGCCGCTGCCGTTGTCGTCGTCGTCGCCGTCCCCGTCGCCATCGTCGTCGCCGTCATCGTCGCCGTCGTCATCTGAGCACCGTCAGCCAGCCAGTCAGCAGCCACCTCACTGCCCATCCACGCACCCATCTGCAAGCTGCAAAAAGTCCGCACGGCCAAATCGCTTCGCCGACGGCGTCGGAGCGCAGACGCGCGAGGAGCAAGCCCGCTTCGGAGCGGAGCGCCCCGAACTCACCTCCCCAGCAACGCCTCAGGAACGAAAAAAAAAAAGCCAAAAAAGACGCGCACGAGAATCACCAGCATCTTGCGATCCTCCGCAGCTCACATTCACCCCACCACGATGGTTGTGGCGGTCTCAAGGGGGGGGGGTTGCAGTTTTCCAAGGCCGCGCGCCCGGACCACCTACCACAGAAGCGGAGGGCCCAACGACCAAGTCGGATTAAATTCTCGACCCTGGCCAAAAGCGCCGCACACACGCCGCTGGAGATGTCGCGCGCGCGCAGAACAAAAGTCTTGCGCCAGATGCGCATTTGGCGGTTATTCAGCCCGCTTTTCGAGCCACTGAGGTTGGGGGTGGGCTGGCTGGTTGCGGGAGCGGGAGCGGGAGCGGGGAAATTATATTCACGGGGGGCAACGGACGGCGACGACGACAACAACACGACAAATGCACAGAGAGCTACGGGGGGGATGATGGGCGGGGGGGCTACGATGAGAAGCAGAACAAAAAAAAAAAAACGCTGTTGGGGCGGGTTTCTTTTGTTTTTTGCGATGCGCCGCTGACGTTGGTGGCGCCTTTTTTTTTTTTTTTTTTTTTTTGTTTGGGCGCGCGCGGGCGGGCCGGGGCTCAAAAACTTTGGGGCTTTGATACTGGTCGAGTGGGGCGCGTTTAAGACATGGTGGATTGGTGGCGCGCGCGGCGGCCCGTCCGTGTCTGGCTGTGTTCTGCTTTGATGGAAACTACTGCGTGCTTTTTTTTTTTTTTTTTTTTTTTTTGTTTCTGGCGAAGGAGAGATGGTTATGGTGGCGAAAGGGGGAGGGCGGGAGGGGAAACTAGATTCCTTTGTCTCGCCCCCCTCCCCTCCCCCTTTGTCGCGCGCAGACTTAAGACAAAGATACGCTGCCTCTTCCCCCCCTCCCCCCCCCTTCCTCTAAGAGCGCTCCTTTTCCACTCTCGCCCTCCCCCCTTCTAAGAGCGCTCTCTTCGCCCTACTTTTTCCCCCAACCCGGCTTTTGCCAAAAGGCACCTCGGTCGCGTTTTCTCTCTTTTTTTTTTTGCTTGCGGGTTTCGCCGCGGGCGCGCCAATCCCGTTGGTGTTGTGCAGAGCCGCAATCCCCGTTTGCAAGCCGGGCCCTGCGTTGCGTGCAAACTCCCCGTCGTCGCGTGCGAACTCCCCGTCCCCCCCGGCGCCAGCGAACGGCGCCTGCCTGGCCCAAATCACCCCCGCCGCCTGGCCCAAATCACACCCGCCGCCCCAAATCACCCCCAGCGCCCTGCCTACGCCAAACAAACAACAACACACACAACACACACACTTGCTGCTTGGCTCCCCCGACGAGCCCCCCGCCCATCATGCTTGCCCTGTAAGCTTGTGCGTCTCCCGCAACCCTGGCCCTTTTTTGCCCAAGTGAAGCCTGCCGCCCCAGCTTCATTCTCCTTGAAGCTGACTTTTGCCCAAGTGAAAGTACGTGCTCTACCCTGCCGCCCCCAGAAATTGCCACTGTGCGCTTGCCCCTCGCTTAGAATTTGGATCCGCGTGCCTGCCGTGAGCCCCGCCTTCTTGTTGCTTCTTTTGCTGACTGCTGCAGAGGTGAAAGGAGTTGCTCTAGGCTGTCACGCGTGTGAAATTATCGCTGTGCGTGTTCACCTCGCTTAAAATTCGGAAGCGAGTACCTGCCACAAGCCCCGCCTCCTTATTGAGACTTTTGCTCGGCCCTGCTCCACTCTCTTTCTCCACCACCTACCACGAACAATTTGCCAAAACTCATCCTCTACTCGCCTAGCAACGCACGGCAGCGCAAATTCGCTCAATTTCTACGTTCTCGTGTCTTCAAGTGTGCCCATTGCGGCCGGCATGGCAACCCCTCTGGGTTCTCCTCGACCCCCCAACGACGCCGAGATCGAGGTCTTTATCCAGTCTCGTAGCACCAAGGAGATCTTGTCCATGTTTCGCGGCATGAGGGAGCCTGCTGCTCAAGCTGCGCTGACAACTGCTCTGCTGATGGCCCCTCCGATTGTTGCCAGTCCGATCTCAACTCCAATGAAGGCGAAGAAAGCGCTTAATGCCTTCGTAGGCTTTAGATGTAAGCTAAAACCCCCCACTTGACATCGCGCATGGCTTAACATAGCTATAGGCTACTACATCTATATTCCCAGCTTCAAGGTCTTCCCCATGAAGGTGCTCTCCGGCATCATGAGCCAACTGTGGGACGCGGATCCAAACAAGCCAATTTGGTCTTTGTTGGCAAGGACTTGGTCTACCATGCGTGATCAAGTTGGCAAGGACAACGCTCCTCTGGACGAGTTCTTCCAGATCATATGCCCTCATCTGGGTATGCCCTGCCCCGAGGTCTACCTTGAGGGTCATGGATGGAAGCTTGCGATCAACGATGAAGGTGCGCCTGTCCTTTCGCGCGACCCTGATGCTCAGCTCCCTGCATTGCCCGGCATGGGATTGACATCCAAGGCCCTCTCTATTGAGGACATCATCATTCATTGTCAGTCCGTGGGTTACGCTTTGGGATTCAAGCCGGATAACATGATGTCGTCGGCGTTCCTCGGCCGTGTTAGAACAGCATCACGTAACAAGCGCCGAGCCCGTCGACAGAGTGTCAAAGAGTCCAAAATCGCGTCCGATCTTATGATGGAAATTCGTCACGCACATAACCAAGATTACTTCGTCCGCCAGGCAGAGAAGCGTTCCAGCATGGACAACGAGCCTCTTCCGCCCCACAACGATCCGACAACCCTATTGTCAGCCCCTAATGCCCAGGCTTCGATTGGGAGTGCCGGTCCTTCCGATGATGAAATTGACAAGTTCATCGCGAAAGAGGGAGGCCTCTCCATCACGGCCGGCGACAACGCTTTCCACTTCGCCGTCAACGGGGATGCTCGGTTGGCATCAGGTTCTCCTGGTGGGTTGTAGTTGGTCAAGCATGCGGTGGGCAGAAGACAAGACTCAAGGTCACGGGCACGAGTGTTGTGTCAGAAAAGGAGGATTTCTCACAATGGTTGGAGTTTAGGATATCAGTAGGTAGAACAATGAATGATTGGAATGATTGGAATGGTGAGAAACCGCATCTCAGTGAGGCAGGCCAGGTCCGCATCAGCAGCGAAACCTGCATCTCGCCAGCGAAACCCGCATCTCAGCCATCCCGACGGTGAGCTAGGCTTGCATCCCACCCGCAACGCACGCCCGCATCACCATCTCGCACGACGCAGCCCGCATCACCATCTCGCACGACGCAGCCCGCATCACCATCTCGCACGACGCAGCCCGCATCACCATCTCGCACAACGCACGCCCGCAAAAACACGCAATATGCCCATGGCGACCGGCGCGAAATCAGGCGCTGAGAGAGAGAATGTGGATGCAAGGGAGAAGCGACGGTTTGGTTTTTCGCTGGTGCTGGGCATTGCGCGCATAGAAGGTAGTATAGTGAGGGAGGCTATGTTTAGTCGGATTAGGTTTACACTTGTCTGAATTCAGACCTTTGAGGAATCTACTCGCTTTTACCAAGGTGTTGAAATGGAAGAAGGTAGGCCAAGTAAATTTGATAAGGGATATTGCTAGAGGAGATGACGTTCTGAGCGGCCAACAGCGCTGTTCGCCGCTTACGATGCCACCTTGTACGTGCCAGTTTAAGTTTTGATGTTCCTGGGCAACTAGAGCAGACAAACGCAAGCCTATCATAAAACGTCACCCGATGGATAAAAGCCGGCCTTGGTTCCTACAGCATTCTGTTGTCAACGCCCAACGCAACAACGAACAAACCCCTCCATCCTCCTGTCGCGACAACATGGCGCGAGCTTGACCGACGCGAGGCGGCAGAACGCAAGGTTGAAGAAGAGTGACGCGGACCTGAGCTGCAGAACCTGGGATTGAAGAGCGATGCGGGCCTGAGGCTGCGGAACACAAAGTCGAAGAAGAGTGACGCGGACCTGAGGCTGCGGAACCCAAGGTTGAAGAAGAGCGACGCGGACTTGAGGCTGCGGAACCCAAGGCTGAAGAAAAACCAACCCAGACTCGAAAGCAAACCCGGGGCCGCAGAACACAAGGCTGAAGAAGGGCGACGCGGACACGAGGCTGCGGAACCCAAGGTTGAAGGGCGACGCGGACCTGACGCCGCAGAACCTTCACCTACGTCTCAACCACAACTGGGTAGAGAGAAGCATATAGGCTGGAGGCAGAGCAGCAGATGGAAAAGACAGAACAGCGCACATCTGACACCTCTCCCAAAGAGCCACGCGCGAAGAAATCGATTGAATCGCCCTTCCTATCCTTGCCCTTGACAGTACCGATTCCACGGAAAAGGTCCTGAGAGAAGTTCTTCCCCAAGCCACCTGGAGTACAGCTGGTAGGGCATCGGCATTGGAGATCAGCGGGAAAGATGGCGTCCGCTTTGAAGATGCGAGGGAGCCCAGGCAAAACGCACAAGCCATTCGATGTTCAACTCTGGCGAAAGGCTCGGTTGTAATTGAGCACAGCTATACTGGCAATTTGAGATACCGCTCGACGAGCTGGCGTGCGGGCCAGTTCGCAAATCGATTCAGATGGCGATAGCGATCCATCTGGCATCGCGCGCACGATGCTAGTGCGCGATGCTACAAGATGGGATCCTGAGCGGGCCAGCAGCGCTGTTGGCCTGCTTAGGATTCCACCTTGTAACGTGCCAGTTCAAGTTTTGATGTTCCTGCGGGACAACTAGAGCCGGACCTACGTTCCTAACAACCACCCCCTCATACTTATAGCAGACACAACCCTTCTGTCGCGATAACATGGCACGAGCTTGGCCGAGAGCGATGCCGACGCGAGGCTGCGGGACCTGGGGTTGGAGAGCGGCGCGGGCCTGGGGCTGCGGGACGCAAGGTTGGAGAGCGATGCGGGCCTGAGGCTGCGGAACCCGGGGTTGGAGAGCGGCGCGGACTTGAGGCTGCGGAACACAAGGTTGAAGAGCGACGCGGGCCTGAGGCTGCGGAACCCGGGGTTGGAGAGCGACGCGGGCCTGAGGCTGCGGAACCCGGGGTTGGAGAGCGGCGCGGACCTGAGGCCGTAGATGTCAAGGTTGAAGAGCAACGCATAAACCGCGACACGACTCTCCCTGAGTTTCTCCATGGCTGTCACATGTACCTTCACCTAGGTGCAGCAGATTAGAAAAGATAGAACAGAGCACTCAATCAATCTAATTCCTCCTTCTACCTGCACGAGCATCTTAGTGACGTCAAATCTGACAGATATCTACGAGCTCACGAATCGATTCAGGTGACGCTGCCAGCTGAGCTAGCTCGCGAGATGGCGATGGCCATCGTGATGGCCATCGATCGGGCACGCACGACGACGCATCAGCTCTGGCAGATCAATGGTGACCTCGCGGATGACCAACGGCCGGATCATCCACATGGTCTAGGCAAGCCAGTATACGCGATCAACGGGGGGCTAAAGTCAAAAACCCACATGGCTATCGGCGCCGGTGGCGCGGTCATAGATGATGACGCCCTGTGCCTCGAGGTTCAAGACCTGCTCCTCGTCATGCTCTCCGTCTGTGGGCGACTGCGGTGCCGACTCGGAAGCGTCGTCTGCTGCAGACCTAGAGCGCCGCTTCCTCAGGACGGAGTGGCGTCTCATGCGGGCGGAGAAGCGGACGATATGGCTCCGGGAGTCGTCCTTCTTGACGGATTCAATCGTGTCGGCAAAGCCATCTGCGGCGCGGTGCCAATGACGTCCTTCCACGAGGGGCTGACATAGCGGATCCTGCCCTTGAGATCGAAGTCTATGATGATGTTCATGATGATGTTCATGCTGTGCTCGGCAGCCTCCTTGAGGTCCTTGCGCTCCATGGCCAGGCGGTGGCCGGCTTGCTCTCGTCGGCCATTGCGGTGGTCGGGTGCTGGGCGTACATTCGGGGCAGGTCAGTGGCAGCACAATGGCAGCACAGCGCCCTGAGGGCGGGTGAATAGTGGGCTATGCGCAGAAAAGTCCCATAACCATGGCTGGCCGGGCTGGCTTACAGCAGGCGCATTGCGGAGAGCAAGCGATTGAAGGGGTAATGAGCGTGGGCGGGGTTGGGGGTGCGGTGCTATCAGACTGGCACCGATTGAAGGGGTAATGAGCGTGGGCGGGCGGTTGGGGTGCGGTGCTATCAGACTGGCACTGGCACTGGCCGAGATAACTTTTGTTGTTGTAGCTCAACTCCTGCGCATCAACTCACTAGTGCCAATTAAGGAACTGCGCCAATCTTCAGTCGAAAAGAGCATTAATCAGCAAACTCTTCCTAGCACCCTGTGCTCCAATCAGGGCAACCTTGACTTTCTTCAGATACTCCTGGAAATCATCGAAGGATGGATGGTATTGCAAGCCATGATGAGTGGTGTAGTATAGAAATCTAGGCAGAGTCAAAAATGCCACTCTGGTGATTCAAGCGAGTGATGAGCAGTGCCCATTCGTGTGTTGGACTTGTAACCGCCTGAGCAGTACCCGTTTGTGTGCTGGTGGGGTTGGGCTGGGCTCGAAATCTTCTGAGCAGTACCCGTTTGTGTGCCGGCGGGGTTGGGCTGGGCTCGGAATCTTCTGAGCAGAGGACTTTTTCACCACCATTTTCGGCTTGGGATCCGAGTTCCTAAATTTTTGGGGTTCACATCCAGTGGACGCTGAGGAGTTCAAGAGCTTGTGTCAAATGAAGTGCAAGGAAGCAATGGAAGCGTATGATACCACTGCACAAGGTGTTACCCACTTCAACAAACCTACCCCAACAGAACTATTGCAAGAGGTTCGGCCTTTCCTCTCGAATTTCGAAGGCAAGGTATGTCTCTGGGCCATCGTAGACAGTGTCACGATCCGGCTGAACTCTGTTTTGCTAAAGGAAGGCCTTGAGATTATTGACTTACCTGGTACGTACAACAAAACGTGATTTTTGCATCAAGGGTAACATTTCAAAAGGTTCTGGCGACGTTAACATACTACGCGCCAGACATGTCGATTAAGGATACCGTCGATGCTCAGAAGATTTCGAGTCCAGCCCAACCCCGCCAACACGCAAATGGGCACTGCTCAACGAACCCATCATCTTCATCGGCCTGCACTCTTGGCATTCCTCCCATTCTATTTGATGACCGCCCTGTCGCGGCCCTGCCTTGCGCAGCCTCCTTCGCGACCGCATCACAAGCGTCGATCCAATCAGCGTACACGTCGACCGGCGCTAACAAGTAGTTGATGTTCGTCTGGAAAGTCTGGCCGCAGACTTTACATTGTAGATTGCCGACGCCAGACTTCTCGATGGAAACCGAGACGGATTTTTCGTGGTTGCAGAAAAGATATTGGAAGGTTGTGGGTTTCTCCTTCTACTGGGGCTTCGATTGCACACCAGACTTCTCGATGGAAATCGAGACGGATTTTTTGTGGTTGCAGAAAAGACATTGGAAGGTTGTGGGTTTCTCCTTCTACTGGGACTTCGATTGCACACCAGACTTCTCGATAGAAACCAAGACAGATTTTTCGTGGTTGCAGAAAAGATATTAGAAGGTTGTAGGGTTTCTCCTTCTACAGAGGCTTCAGAAAGTATTCTTGTTTATTAACATTAAGGATACATACCCTCTTCAAATCTGACAAAATTTCTAGCTTTAAGAGTAAGCTATAAGGACTGAGGCATGCGCCGGTCAGAGATAGCATGCGCTAGAGGCGGCGCGTCAATCGCAGCGCTGCCGGCAGTGGCGCTGCTAGCCGTGACGCTGGCAGCCATGACGTTGATGACCGATCGCGATCGAGGTCCAGGGAAGGGGGAGATAATGTCTGGTGGCACAGAGCCCGGCCTCACAATTCCTAACACACATCCGGCTCATTGATATCGTTTCCAGCTGGCCGGTGCGGAAGACTCGGCAGAAGACTTGTTGCTCCAACGCATTGTTCCACCATAGGTCGATCATTATCACTCTCGATGCTATAGTTAGATTGAGTCCTACTACTTAGGCATTAGCTGTAGTGTCACAGACACCTGACGGAAATGTAACACTTGCAACCTCTACAGCATAGTGAGGCAATCAAGATTTGCTTCCTAGGATCGTTGGTAAAGGCTTTGATAGCTTTTTCTTAAGTAATAAAGCTTATTTTTCTATAGTACTAAGCTTTTATTAGCAGTTTCCTTATTTATAGGCGTGCTAATAATAGAGCTTTAAAGTAGCAAGTGCCGTAAGCTCTCTTAGCTTTTCGTAAACCGGGTGTTGCTACTATTAGGGTAATTAGTAACTTACCTCCTCGGACGACTAACCCTTATTCTAGTAGATGCGGCTTAAGATACAGATCCTATAGCATAATCAGTTTGCGTCGCTGTAAAAACTATAGCGTATACCTACATAGCTAAGAACTGTGTATAGACGATAATCTTGACTTTTGGATTCTCCTTACTCTAGTTTATAATCTAAGCCTTTACTGCAATCGTCTTCGCAGAGGGAAGCACTTTATTACTAATCGTATCTAGCTAGTTCTTTGGTAAATCCTCGTGATTGCGGCGCTTGCGTCGACGTTCCTGCTAGCCTTTCTTCGACCGCGTACTAGCTGCAACAGGGTCGTGAGAATCTCCCTCGTCTACTTCTACAGGCATACTAGTTGTGGGTTTACAACTACATGGCTAGTTCTTTAGTAAATCCTCGCGATCGCGGCGTTTGCGTCGACGTTCCTGCTAGCCTTTCTTCGACCGCGTACTGGCTGCAACAGGGTCGTGAAAATCTCTCTCGTCTACTTCTACAGGTATCTAGTTGTGGGTATACGACTACATAGCTAGTTCTTTGGTAAATCCTCGTGATCGCGGCGTTTGCGCCGACGCTCCTGCTAGCCTTTCTTCAACTGGTACTGGCTGCAACAGGGTCGTAAAAATCTCACTCGTCTACTTCTACAGGCATACTAGTTGTAGGTATACGACCACATGTTTTGCAAGGAAAATAACTAAGCCCCTTTCTAGCTGCTTCTAAATGCGCCTCTTCTTGACAAGGATATTGGCAAATTAGATAGCCACACGAGGCTATCTAAGGTGACTTTGGTTGTTTGCAACTTTGGTGTTCAGCGTGCATTGCGTGAACACGTGCATACCGCGCACAGACACGTTACCCGAGGTGGACGGCGCAACGCCCGGGACGGCGCAACGCCCGCTCCGAACGCCAAAGTAGCAACCAAACATGAGGCTA
>JALNQF010000693.1:0-16555 GCA_028456385.1 Ophiosphaerella korrae | reverse complement strand
ATAAAGTAACTATAGAGATTATTATTTAAGGATATAGTATAAGGATTACTCTAGACGTATTAGTTTTAGCTAATAAAGATATTATACTAGGACTCCTATAGCTATAAGAGTTTAATCTCTAAGTTAATTAGAAAAACTAGAACCTCTTATTTAATAACTATAAAGACGTACGTAGATCTAAGCCTACGTATTAATAGTATTTAATAGTAGATAAGAAGGTACTATATAAGAAGTTTAGCTACTTATTTATAGAAGAAATAGATATACTAGTATTACCTAAGTACTAACTCTAAGACTATATAATTAAGTTATAAGAAAGAAAGGAGCTACTTTTTAGGCCTATTTACTAATTAATAGAAAGTAAATTAGTAATACTCTAAGAAAGACTAAATAGAGATCTAAAAAAAGGATATATATAAGAATCTTTATTATTAGTAGGATTTCTAATTCTCTTTATACTAAAGAAGAAGAGACTACTAAAGATATATATAGACTACTAAAAACTAAATAATATTATAGTAAAGGACTAATACCTATTACTAAATATAGATAAACTCTAAGATAAGCTAAGCTAAGCTAAGATTTTTATAAAGCTAAACCTAAAAGATAGATACTACTTAATAAGAATTAAAGTAAGTAAAGAGTAAAAGATAGCGTTCTAAATACGCTATAGATATTATAAGTATATAGTAATACTCTTTAGACTAATAAATATTCTAGTAACGTTTTAAAGACTAATTAATAATATATTATAAGAATACTTAGATAAGTTTATTATAGCTTACCTAGACAATATACTAATATATTCTAAAGATAAAAGTAAGTACGTAGAGTAAGTAATAATAGTACTATAGTACTTAAACTAATATAACTTATAACTAAAGCTAGAGAAGTATAAATAGTATAAAATAGAAGTAAAGTTTTTAGGATATATAATAGGTATTAATAAAGTTAAGATAAGCTAAGAAAAGATTAAAGTAGTAGAGGAATAGAAAGAACCTAAGATAGTTAAGGACGTATAATTATTCTTAAGATTTATTAACTTTAACTAATACTTTATAGAAAGATTTTCTAAAAAAGTACTACTACTTATAAAGCTTATAAAGAAAGATATAATATAAGAATAAAGAGTAGAGTAGAAATAAGCTTATAAAGAACTTAAGTAAGCTTATATTATACTACTAGTTCTAAAGTAATTTTATAGTAATAAGACTTTAGTAATTAAGACTAATATATCTAATCTAGCTTATAAAGTAATAGCGCTATAAGAGTATAAAAGAAAATAGTATCTAATTATATACTATTTAGAGAAGTTTATAGAATAAAAGGAGAGATATAATATATATAATAAAGTGCTATTAGTAATAGTTAATATACTTAAATATTAGAGAGTATATACTAAAAGCGTAGTAGAAGTAATTATTAAAATAGATTATAAGAACTTAATATACTTTATAATAAGTAAGAAGTTAAAAGATAAGTAGATATAATAGTTAGAACTACTAAGATAGTATAAATTTAAGATTTAGTATATACTAAGTAAAGAAAATAGCTAAGTAGATATACTTAGCTAAAGATATAATATTATAAGGAAGAGATAAGTAGTAGAAGAAGCTATACTTTAAGATAATAAATAAGAATACCTAGTACTAAATATATAACTAGTAGAAGAGTAAGAAATTAATAACTTAGTTAGAATTATAAATAAGGTTCTAGAAGAATTATAAGAAGTAATTATATAATAATACTATAATAACTTAGTATATAAGTACTCTAAGATTATATAAACTATAAAACTAATCTAAAAGAACTATAGATTTAGTAAGATAAAAGAAACAGTAACGTAGTTTATTAAAGAATACGTAGATTACTAGAAGAATAAGTATAAGATATATATACTCTATAGAAAAATATAAGTAATTAAAATACTAGAAGAACTATAAATAGATATTATAATAGACTTTATTATAAGACTACTAATATTAAAGGACTTAGTAATAGGAATAGGATATAATATAATAATAGTAATTATAAACTAATTTATAAAATACGCTAAAATAGAGAAATTCTAAAGTAACTATATAGTAGATTAGCTAGGATATATATTACTAGATATACTAATACAAAGATATAAGATACTAAAAAGTATTATTAGTAATAGAGATAAGCTTTTTATATCTAATTACTAGATAACGCTACTTATAATAATAAAGATAAAAAGAAAGCTATTAATAGCCTATTATTTATAGATAGATAGATAGATAGAATAGACTAATAGGATATTAAAGATATACCTAAGGATTTATAGTAATTAGAAGTAGAATAATTAGGTATTACTATTACTTATAGTATAATTAGTATATAATAATAAGTACTTAGAAGTAATAAGTAAAATACTATATTTTATAAACTATAAGATATACTCTAATTTATTTAAGAGAATACTACTAGAACTTAAAATAAAAGTAGTATTAGTTAAAGTAGAAGATATATAAGAACTCTATAATAAGATAAGATAAAAACTAGAAAAAGCTTAGAAATAAAGTATTTTATATATTAACTAAAAATAAAAAATAGTACTTTAGCTAAAAGAAAGAGATAAAGCGTATCTTTATATAAAGAATCTATAGATAAAATAACTTAGTAAAGGACTAAACTACGTTAAGGTTAGACTATTTTTAGTTAAAGAAGATAATAAGCTAGTAATAAAAATACTAGAACTACTTAAAAATACTAAAGTATACTCTAAGTTCTATATAAGCTTACTAGAACTAGCTAAGCTAAAAATACTAGTATAGTAATAATTCTAATATTAGAAAGAAGAAGATAATAAGTTTAAAGTTAAAGACCTATAAAGATATTAAGAAATAGGACGTAACGCCTTCTAAAGTATATAGTTTCTCTAAGAGTAGCTAGTAAAATAGAAAGGCTACTTAGTAAGTAAAAATATATAAGAACTTAAAGCTAATCTATAGAATTATTAGTAGATACTTAAGAAAGTAAAAAGTAAGTATAATATACTAGGATATATAAGATATACAAAGCTATAGCTAGGATATAATAGATATATTAGTAGAAAGAAGTTCTATAATATACCTAACTATATAGAGCCTATAAAGCGCTCTTAGTTATAATAAACTTATCTAATAAGCTAATAGTAGACTAAATAGTAAGAGAAGAGGTAATATTAATAGTAGTAGTAGAATAGTTAAGAACTTATACTAAGACCTTATTACCTTCTTACTCTAACTCTAACGCTAAGTATAAGGCCTTATAACAAGTACGCTCTTTAGTAGATTTTAATATTTTCTTATTATATAGTAAATAAGTAATAATAATAGTAAAAAGTTTTTTATTATTATTAACTTTTTTATAAAACTTTTTATAAGTATAATTAAGAGACTTTTAAGTTATACTAATATAGAGATACTTTATATAAGTATACTTAGTATACTTTAGAGTAAAATCTAGTATAATAAAATAAAAAATACTTAAAAGAGAATAATATAGGTAAAGTATTTTAGAAATATAGTTTATAGTAAAGATTTCTAATAAGAGATAAAGTTTATAAGACTATAAAGGAGGTAATATTATAGTAAGATAGTTTTTAACTAGAAGGTAAAGTAAACTACTTATAAGCTAGACTTAGCTAATAAAAGCCTAGGCTTAAAGATAGACTTAGTATAAGAAAGGGGAATAGTATTATAATACTAAGTAGTAAGTAAGCTATTATATTATACATAATTAGGCTAAGTAATATAGTATAGTAAGATATGTAACTATTTAGTAGTAAATACTCTAGAGTAAACTATTATAGGCCTCTTATTATTAACTATAGGTACTTATTAAGGAGTTAGTAGATTAAGAGATAATAATAAAGGTTTATATTAAGATCTATAATAACTATAAATAATAGAAGATATTTTATAACTATCTTGTATTAGCGTTCTATAGTTAAAAGATTAAATTACTAATACTATTCTAATAATATATATTACTACTAACTATATACCTAGGCTTCTTAGCTAGCTTTATACTTTGTATTTACTAAGATTATAAATTACAAATTTATTACGTACTTAGCTTTATACTTTATATTTACTAAGATTGTAAATTACAAATTTATTACGTATCTCTATTATAGTTAGTTTTCTAATCTAATTTATTACTCTATAGGTTATACGTGTTATTATTATCTATAGTAAGGCTAATTAGCTTAAATTAGTTATCTCTTGTTATAACTATAATACTATTCCTCTCTCTAGGTAGGTTTTTATTTCTTTATCCTAGGCCTAAAGTTATTAGTCTAGTTTCTTTATTTATTTCTAATTCTTTATTATTCTCTATATCTTCGCGTTTTAATTATAATAAACTTCTTCTTATTACTTGTATTACTTATAATAAAGTTAAAATATTTCTTTATACTTATTATACTTAACTAAAGCTTACTTATCTTATATCTTTAAAAGATAGTAAATACTATAATAAGTATATTCTAGCTAATATTTAATACAAGTATATACTATTAGGTATTTTTCTTACTAAGTATAAGTATTTAATTTCTATATAGTCTCTTCTTACTAAGTTATATAGAGCGAGCTATTAACTAAGCTTAAGAGATACTATTATTATAGCTTACTAAGGCTAAGGCTAAGTATAAGCTAACTCTTTATAAGCTAGTAGATTTTTATTCTTATATTAAGCGTCTTTATAAAATAAAAGCTTATAATAATACTAAATTATCTAAATAGTCTTATACTTTAGAGGCTAAGATAGACCTTAAAGATATAGTTTAGGCTACTCTAGCTCTTATTATATTAAGTGTTCCTAACGTCTCTCTATTTAGCGCTAGTAGTGCTAATTTTTTTTAGTTTACTACGAGGCGATTTAGAAGGTTTTAATTTTAGTAGTCCTCTAGTTTCTTAAAGTAATTAAGATTATCCTCTAGTTCCTATATTTTTTCTTATAGTTATCTTCTTTTATCTATACCTATCTATTTTACTAAATAGTAGTTTCTTCTATTATAGAATTAGTACTATAAGATTTTTTTAACTTTTTATTCTTCTTATTCTCTATATATATCTACTTTATATACTAGTAGTTCTACGTTTTATAGTACTATCTTAAGTAGTACTATATAAAAGGTTAAGTATATCTTTATTTTATTTAGTAGCTTTAGTTTAAATATAACTAGTATAATTTCTTTCTTAATTTTATATAGTCTTATCTTAACGTAGTCTAGTTTTAAACTAAGCTATTTACTTTTAATATTCTTTCGTACTAACTATACTTTTTCTCTTTCTTTAAATTAGAGTCTCTCTTTATACTTCTTATTATAGTACTTAGCTATTTAGTTATATAAGAATTCTACGTCCTATCTTAATTACTTATATATATCTTTAAGTCTATTAGTAAAGTTTTCTCTTCTTAGAGACTAAAATATCTAGTTTCTTAGTATCTAGTATATATTAGGTTTAAATCTATAGTTTATAAAAAAAAGTAATACTCTTATTACTATATTCTTTGCGCTATTATATACTAACTATACTATAGGTAGTAACTATACCTAGTTATTCTAGTTATAGTTAAAGTAGTATCTTAGGTATTATTCTACTATTTAATTTATTTATTCTAATTATCTATCTATTTATAGATAGTATACTATAGATATTATATATTTAATTCCTAATTGTACTATTATTATTCTCTATAGTTTTAATATAAATCTTATATCTTTATTTATAATAATCTTATCTAGTAGTCAATATTAACTAATTATAGTTCCTAGAACCTAGTATATAGTAACTTCTATCCTACTTTTTTCTTTATATAGTCTAAAGTATAAGTACTTTATAAGTTTATCTACTATTATTAGTATTCTATTATACTTAACTCTTAATATTAGGTCTTTAGACTTTAGTAGTTTTATAATAAAGTCTATTATAATAACTTTTTATAGTTATTCTAGTACTTCTACTAGTTATAGTATTTTATATAGTATATATCTACTATATTTATTTTTTTAATATTCTATATAGTTTTATAGTACTTCTATTACTAGCTATCTTACTTTTAGAATATAGTAATCTTATAGTAACCTATTAAGAGTTTTATTAATCTTTTAGTAACTATATACTAGTAATTTGTAAAATTATTATATAAATTCTCTTTAAATTTTCTTTAGAATATATATTCTTCTATAAGCTTATATAAATCCTTCTTAGATTTTAAGTTTTTCTATTTCTTTAGATACTTTATATATTATTTTCTAAATCTATTTATCTAGCTTACTACTTACTCTTTTAAGTACTATAGCTATTTTAGGTATATTTAGGATTAGGTATCCTTCCTTATTCTTAACTAGAACTATACTAGTTGCGTTTACTTCTTCTTATAAGTTTAGTCTTTTACTAAAGGCGTCTATAAATTAGTTATCTTTTTCTTTTATATATATAATTTCTAAGTTAAATATTAATAAGAATTCTTACTATCTTATATAGTATTATAATAATTCTTTATTTATTATAAATTTTATAAGATTCTTATAGTCTATATAGACCTTTATCTAGTATTTTACTCTTTATAGGTATACTCTCTACTATCTAAATACTTTATAGATTACTAGTATTTCTTTATTATAGATTAAGTAGTTAAGTTCTACTAGCTTTATTTTCTTAGAGAAGTATTTAACTAAGTATTCTTTCTTAGTTTCTAGGTCTTCTTATATTAGTACTATTCTATAGACTAAGTTAGATACGTCTATTTTTACTATTACTAGTAAGTCTAGGTTATATATTCTAATAACTAAGTTCTTAGTAAACTTTCTCTTAATTTTATTAAATACTTTATTATATTCTTTAGTCTATTTAAATAGCGTATCTTTCTTTATAAGTTTTATAATTAGTTTTATATTTTTAGAATATCTTACTATTAGCTTTTTATAGAAGTTAGCTAGTCTATAAAATTATTATACTTCTTTTAGGTTTTTTAGTATTAGCTATTTGTTAATTAACTTAATCTTCTTTAAGTTAATTTTAATCTTTCCTAGTTTTATAATAAATCTAAAGAAGTCTATTTCTTTTATATAGAATTTATATTTCTTTATTTTTAAGAATATTTTAGCTTCTACTAGTTTTTCTAGTACTTTATATATATATTATATATATTCTTCTTCTATTTCTAAGAATATAAAGATATTATCTAAGTATATAAATATAAATACGTCTAAGTACTCTCTTAGTACTATATTAATTTTTTCTTAGAATACTACTAGTGTATTTATTAAGCTAAAGAGTATAACTAGGTACTTATATAGTCTATACTATATTCTAAATACTATTTTCTATTTATTACCTTTTTTAATTCTAATCTAGTAGTAAGCGTTCTAAATATCTAGTTTTATAAAAATCTTTACTCTTCTTAGCCTATCTTATATTATATTAATTCTTAGTAGTAGGTATTAGTTCTTATTTATAATTACGTTAGTTTTTCTAAAATCTACGTAAAGTCTCTTATTACTTATCTCTTTTTTATCTATAAATATAAGTCTATATACTACTAAAGATTTAGATTCTCTTATCTATTTTTTTTTTATTACGTTTTAGATAAATATTTATTTAATTTTAGATTCTTCTTTTATTTTTTAGTAGACTAGGCTCTATCTTAAGTCTTTACTTTCTTCTAGTTCTATTACTAAATCCTATAGTTAATATTCTAGAAAGTAATCTTCTAGCTCTATAAGCTATTTCTCCTATTTCTTATATTCTTCTAGGAATTCTCTTTTATAGGTATTTATATTAGCCTTTAGTATATCTATTTTATAGTAACTAATTTTACTTATTCTTTAATTAATATATAGGTTAGTTATCTATAACTATAGTATACTTAGTATTATATCTTATTCTTTATTAATTATTGTTATATCTATAATTATATTTTTAATTATTATCTCTTTTAATTTAAGTATAGAGAGAATAGTCTTAAACCTAATAAGTTCTTAGAATAGTTTTCCTTTAATTATACTTAGTTATTAAGAGTATTTCTTTATTATATATTCTATCTCTTATATTTCTATAAACTTTTTAAAAATTAAGTTTTTTATAGCTCTACTATTAATTATTAGTTATACTTTCTTTTTTTAGTATATACTTTTCTTTATAATATATAAGCTTCTTATACTTTCTAGTTATTTTTACTTAAGTAATTTTATAAATTATCTATCTTTTTAAGACTATAGCTTTACTCTAAGTTTATATTCTTTATATTTTAGATATTTATTATTTATATATCTATACTATAGTCCTCTTTAGACGTATTTCTTAGATAGTTTTATTTTTAGCCTTACTACTAAGTATCTATCTTCTAGGATTATTTCTTATCTCTAAATATCTTTTACTAGTATTACTCTTATATAGTTATAGCTTCTTTTTCTAGTAAGTTATATATTATTATTTACTTTAGAGTTCTTATATATAATATAATTCTTATCTAGGTATAATATCTATAATACTTTAAAATATACTAGATATTTTAGATCTATTATTTTGTTATCTCCTTCTTAGTATTTATCTCTCTTAGGTATATCTATTATTAAGATATAGTATACTACTAGTATTATAAAGTTATATACCTAATATAAATCTAGAGCCTAAGAGCTTATTAGTTTAAGAGAACTTAAACTTTATTAGCTAAACTAACTCTAAATATTATTTATACTCTTATAGATTATATCTTATAACCTAAAGGCCTATTAGCTATACTCTTCTCTACTTCTCTTCTTTAATAGTTTACTTCTTTATAAGCTTTTAGTACTTGTATTTCTTTAGTAACTACTTACTCTTCTTTTTTTTTACTATTCCTTTCTTTATAATACTTTACTATATACTTCTCTCTTTATATAGAGCTTAGTCCTATTAAGCTACTATACTTAATTAAGAGCTTCTAGCTTAAAGAGAAAGTAAAACTTACTTTAACTTATAAACTCCTTTCTTATCTTATTAGTAGTAAGGTACTTAAACTATTAGATCTAAAATAATTTAGATTTATAATTTAGCTCTACTCTATAAATAGTCTAGTATCTAGCGCTAACTATATATATAGTTAGAGAGTAACTTAAGCCTTTTAGCTAAAATATTAATATTAATAAAAGAGAATAAAGATATTAAGTCTCTAAAAGCTTTCTTCCTCTTAAATAACTTATAGCTTTTTTATAATAAGTTATTACTAGGGTTAACTTCTTAGTACCTAAAGAGTATTAGTAGATTAAGAGTTAATAGTAAAAGCTTAGGTTATAATCTATAATAACTTATAAATAATAGAAGATGTTTTACAACTATCTTATATTAGCGTTCTATAGTTAAAGGATTAAATTACTAATACTATCCTAATAATATATATCTTACTAACTATATACTTGTTGTAATCTATAATCTATAGTTACTAAGACTAGTAGATTATAGATTGTCTTAATCTATAATCTATTAATACTAAGAGTCTATAGATTATAGATTAGCCTAGGTATCCTAGTTATATATAGTCTCTTAATTAAAGTTGTTACTCTACTTATCTTATACTTTATTAGCGCCTAGATTAAGACTAATTAGTTCTATCTCGATTTCTTCTATTATACTTATAATACTATCTCTCCTCTTAGGTAGGTCCTAGTTTACCTATCCTAGAGCTAAAGTTATTAGTCTAGTTTCTTTATTAATGTAGAGTTCTTTATTCTCTTTTATAACTATTTTATCTATATATTATTACTACTTTCTTACTAATTGCGTATTATATAATAGTATTAAAATATTTCTTTACTCTTATTATACTTCTTTTAAGTTAAACTCTAAGTCTTTTCCTTATATTATTTCTATAAACAATAGTAAAGCTTATAAGGCGTATATTTATATAAATATACGTAGCTCTTATAATATATCTAGTATTTCTCTTTCTAAGTATAAGTTTATTATACTTATTCTTGCGTCTAGGCTTAATAATAATAAGGAAAGCTATTAACTAGACTTAAGAGAAATTACTATCTTAAATTATAGAGGCTAAAGCTAAGTGTAAGCGTATCTAAGAGCTTACGTAGAGTAAGCTAGTAGAGAATTAAGCTTATCTCTCTTGTCTTTGTAAGATAAAGGCCTTAAATAATAAGAAATTAGCTAAGTAGTTAGTAGCTCTAGAAGCTAAGCTAGACTTAGATAAGGCGTTTAGTATTGCTGTAGTAGGTCTTACGCTAGACGTCCTTATTATCTCTCTATCTATTATTAGTAATATTAGTTCTTTTAGTTTACTACTAGGCGTTCTAGAGGGTTTTAACTTTAGAACTCTTCTAGTTTCTTAGAGTAATTAAGATTATCTTCTAGTTCCTATATTTCTTCCTATAGTTATCCTTTTTTATCTATACCTATCTATTCTACTAAGTAGTAGTCTCTTCTATTTTAGAACTAGTACTATAAGATTTTCTTAACTTCTTATTCTTCTTATTCTCTATACGTATCTACTTTGTATACTAGTAGTTCTACTTCTAGTAGTACTTGTTCTAGTAAGGCTACGTAGAATATTAGGTATATTCTTATTTTTTTTAGTAGCTTTAATTTAAATATAACTAGTATAACTTCTTTCTTAATTTTATATAGTCTTATTTTAACGTAGTCTAATTTTAAGCTTAGTCTCTTACTTTTAATATTCTTTTATACTAACTATACTTTTTCTCCCTCTTAAAATTAAGGTTTCTCTTTATACTTCTTATTGTAGTACTTTACTATTTAATTATATAGGAATTCTATATCTTATCTTAGTTAATTATATATATCTTTAAGTTTATTAGCAAAGTTTTCTCTTCTTAGAGACTAAAATATCTAATTTCTTAGTATCTAGTATACGTTAGGTTTAAATCTATAGTTTATAAAGAAGAGTAATACTCTTATTACTATATTCTTTATACTATTATATACTAGCTATACTATAAGTAGTAACTATACCTAATTGTTCTAGTTGTAGTTAAGGTAGTATCTTAGGTATTATTCTACTATCTAATTTATTTGTTCTAACTATCTATCTATTTATAGGTAATATGCTGTAGATATTATATATTTAATTTCTAATTACGCTATTATCGTTCTCTATAGTTTTAATATAAATTATACGTCTCTATCTATAATAATCTTATCTAGTAGTCTATATTAACTAATTATAGTTCTTAAAACCTAGTATATAGTAACTTCTATCTTACTTTTTTCTTTATATAGTCTAAAGTATATATACTTTATAAGCTTATCTACTATTATTAAGATTCTATTATATTTAACTCCTAATATTAGGTCTTTAGACTTTAGTAACTTTGTAATAAAGTCTATTGTAATAACTCTCTATAGTTATTCTAGTACTTCTACTAGTTGTAATATTCTATATAGTATATATCTATTATATTTATTCTTTTAATATTCTATATAGTCTTGTAGTACCTCTATTACTAATTATCTTGCTTTTAAAATATAGTAGTCTTATAGTAGTCTATCTAATATTTTCTTAATACTTTAGTAACTATATACTAGTAATTTATAGAATTATTGTATAAATTCTCTCTAGATCTTCTTTAGGATATATATTCTTCTATAGGCTTATATAAATCCTTCTTAGATTTCTAGTTTTTCTATTTCTTTAGATACTTCTTTTATTATTTTCTAAATCTATTTATTTAGCTTGCTACTCTTCTTTTTAAGTGTTATAGCTATTTTATATATATTTAAGACTAAGTATCCTTCTTTATTCTTAACTAAAACTATACTAGTAGTACTTACTTCTTCTTGTAAGTCTAGCCTTTTACTAAGGGCGTCTATAAACTAATTATCTTTCTCTTTCGTGTATATAATTTTTATATTAAACGTTAATAAGTATTCTTACTATCTTATATAGTATTATAATAATTCTTTATTTATTATAAATTCTATAAGATTCTTATAGTCTATATAGACCTTTATCTAATATTTTACTCCTTATAGGTATACTCTCTATTACTTAAATACTTTATAGATTACTAGTATTTCTTTATTATAGATTAGGTAGTTAAGTTCTACTATCTTTATTTTCTTAGAGAAGTACTTAACTAAGTATTCTTTTTTAGTCTCTAGGTCTTCCTATATTAGTGCTATTCTATAGACTAAGTTAGATACGTCTATTTTTACTATTACTAGTAGATCTAGGTTATATATTCTAATAACTAGGTTTTCTATAAACTTCTTCTTAATCTTCTTAAATACCTTGTTGCATTCCTTTATCTATTTAAATAGCGTATCTTTTTTTATAAGTTTTGTTATTAGTTTTATATCTTTAGACTATCTTACTATTAACTTTCTATAAAAGTTAGCTAGCCTATAAAATTATTATACCTCTTTTAGGTTTCTTAGTATTAGCTATTTATTAATTAACTTAATCTTCTTTAGATTAATTTTAATCTTTCCTAGTTCTATAATAAACTCTAGGAAATCTATTTCTTTTGTATAGAACTTGTATTTTCTTATCTTAAGAAATATTTTAGCTTTTACTAGTTTTTCTAGTACTTTATATATATATTATATATATTCTTCCTCTATTTCTAAGAATATAAGGATATTGTCTAAGTATATAAATATAAATATATCTAAGTACTCTCTTAGTACTATATTAATCCTTTCTTAGAATACTACTAGTATATTTATTAAGCTAAATAGTATAACTAAATATTTATATAATCTTTATTATGTTCTAAATACTATTTTCTATTTATTACCTTCTTTAATTCTAATTTAGTAATAGGCGTTCTAGATATCTAACTTTGTAAAGATTGTTACCTTCTATAGTTTATCTTATATTACGTCTATCTTTAGTAAGAGGTATTAGTTCTTATTTATAACTACGTTAGTTTTTCTAAAGTTTATATAAGGTCTTTTATTACTTGTTTTTTTCTTATCTATAAAGATAAGTCTATAAGCTACTAAAGATTTAGATTCTCTTATCTATCTTTTCTTTATTGCGTTTTAGATAAATACTTATTTAATCTTTAATTCTTCTTCTATTTTCTAGTAGACTAGGCTCTACTTTATATCTTTTTCTTCTTCTATTTCTATTACTAAGTCCTATAGTTAATATTCTAGAAGGTAATCTTTAGGTTCTATAAGCTATTCTTCCTATTTCTTATATTCTTTTAGGAATTCTCTCTTGTAGGTGTTCTTGTAGGCCTTTAACGTATCTATTCTATAGTAGTTAATTTTCTTTATCTTCTAATTAATGTATAAGTTAGTTATCTATAACTATAGTATACCTAATATTATATCTTATTTGTTATTAATTGTTGTTATATCTATAACTATATTCTTAATTTCTAGTCCTTCTAACCTTAGTGTTAAAGGTACTATCTTAAACTATATTAGTTCTTAGAATAGTTTTCCTTTAATCGTACTTAGTTATTAAGGGTATTTCTTTATTATATACTTTATTCCCTATATTTCTATAAACTTCTTTAATATAAAGTTTCTTGTAGCTCTACTATTAATTATTAATTATACTTTCTTTCCTTAGTATATACTTATTTTTATAATATATAGGCCTCCTATACTTTCTAGTTTTTCTTACTTAGGTAACTTTGTAAATTATCTATCTTTTTAAGGCTATAGGCCTACTTTAAGTTTATATTCTTTATATTTTAGATATTTATTATATATATATTTATACTATAGTCCTCCTTAGACGTATTTCTTAGATAGTTTTAGGCCTAGTCTTACTACTACGTATCTATCTTCTAAGATTACTTCCTATCCTTAGATATTTTCTACTAGAATTACTCTTATATAGTTATAGCCTTTTCTCCTTATAAGCTATATACTATTATTTGCTTTAAGGTTTCTATATATAATATAATTCTTATCTAGGTATAATATCTATAATACTTTAAAGTATACTAGGTGTTTTAGATCTATTATTTTATTATCTCCTTCTTAGTATTTACTTCTACTAGGTATATCTATTATTAGGATATAGTATACTACTAGTACTCTTAGTATATAGGCTTTATTAATCTATTACGTCTTTCTTATAAAGTATTACTATTCTCTTTTTATAGGTATTCTTCTTACTATAACTATATATTACTTTATCTATTCTTAAAATAGTATAAACTTTATTTCTTTAAGATTGCGTTCTTTTTAGTCTTTATACGCTTCTTCTATACTTATAACTAGTAAGTATTTCTAAATAAACTTCTATTCTTTATTTTATTCCTCTATATTACTTATTATATAGCTATTATAACTATATATTATTAGCTAGGTATACTCTATATCTCTTATACTAACTTATCTCTTACTTCTTTATAGTCCTTTAGAGGTAGTCGTAGTAGTCTCTTTATCTAGTACTAGTCCTTTAGCCTAGATTAATAGTACTAGGAGCTCTTCCCCTTCTAGATCTTCTACTAGTAAGTCTATTACTTAGGCTATTTCTTCTAGCTAAGCTTTTATTCTTTCTTTTATTATAGCTACTTTCTATCTCTATTATAAGAAGTATCTTACTCTCTATTTACTAGAAAGATATATATAGTAGTTATCTTTATAACAAAAGGTCTAATAGAGTATTATATATTATATTTCTTTACTCCTAGCTACTTTCTCTTAAGGTTTAGCCTATACTTATAGTGCTTCTTTCTTCTTTTTAGTTATCTTTAACTAGGTTTCTTTCTTTAGGTTCTTATTCTTGTAGTCCTTTATAAAGTGTCTAGGTTTCCTATATTTATAATATACTATATCCTTCTTCTTTTACAATTAGTAGTCTTTTATATAGTAGCCTAGTTTACTACAATTAAAGTATGTAAAGTCTTTATTCTTCTTTTTCTTTTTATCTTTATTAGCGTTAAGGATTATAGAGTCTCCTTTATTATAGTTCTAGGTATAACCTCTATATTTATTCTTTTTCTATTCTTAAAGATTATTATTAATTTGTATTACCTATTACTTTAGAGCTTCTAGTGTCCTTAGTTTCTCTATATATATTATCTTGTATTAGATCTTAGAGTTTAGTCCTTACTTAAATTGTAATATTAAAGCTAACTTATTCTATTCTATATTCTAGGATAGTTATTTAAACTATAATACGTACTTTAGAATACTTTAACTTTGTATAAGCTTTTCTAGCTATTCTTTAGCTTATTAGGTAACGTCTATATCCCTAAATACTACTCTTATTTGTTTAGTAAAGTACTCGTAACTTCTAAAAATAGCTCTAGTTTTATCCTTCTAGGTTATTAGAGAGTATATTATATAGTCTATCTAGTAAGGTTTATACTATCTTATCGCGTCTTCTTTAAGGTACAACCTAATATATATTACTTTTTTTTCTTCTATATTAAAGTATAGTACTTATATATCTATCTAGAGTTATACTAAAGTAATAAAGGGTCTTAGTTTCTCTCTTGTTTTGTTAAACTTCTTAAAGACAAGTATCTTAAGTAGTTTCTTTATCGTACTTATTACTAGACGTTATATAATTAGTTCTATCTAATTCTAACCTTTAATAATAGCTTTAATCTATACTTTATTCTACTTTGTATAATCTTATAGTTCCTTGTTCTATATTTTTAAAGTATTAATTACTATTTTTATATCTTCTTTATCTAAGATTAGATTATTAATTTAGTCTTTAATTATTTCCTATATAGTACTATTAGACTTATAACTACTCTTAGGGGCTTTACTTATTTTAGTTAAACTTTCTACTATTATATTAGCTAGACTATATACTACTTACGCTTTTCTTCTCGTAATAACTAAATTAGTAAGGTGTAACAAGTTATTACTAGGGTTGACTTCCTAGTACCTAAAGAGTATTAGTAGATTAAGAGTTAATAGTAAAAGCTTAGGTTATAATCTATAATAACTTATAAACAATAGAAGATGTTTTATAACTATCTTATATTAGCGTTCTATAGTTAAAAGATTAAATTACTAATACTATCTTAACAATATATATCTTACTAACTATATACTTGTTATAATCTATAATCTATAGTTACTAAAACTAGTAGATTATAGATTGTCTTAATTTATAATCTATTAATACTAAGAGTCTATAAATTATAGATTAGCCTAGGTATCCTAGTTATATGTAGTCTCCTAATTAAGGTTGTTACTCTACTCGTCCTATACTTTGTTAGCGCCTAGATTAGGACTAATTAGTTCTATCTCGATTTCTTCTATTACACCTATAATATTTTTAGGTATTAGTTACTATATATTATCTACAAACTACTAATCTAACTTTAGCTATAGCTATAACTTACCTAAGCTTACTTTAGGAGAATACTAGCCTTATTAGTACTATTACCTAATATAAAGCTTAAGTTATACTACCTTTATTTTTTATATTAGCTATTATTTTTATTTTAGAGTATTTATAGCTTAAGACTTTAAAGATACTACTTTTATTTTTTACTTATAATACCTTTCTCTTAAGAGCTCTAGATCTAATATCTAAGAGGTTATTTATAGAGTATTTATATAGTTTCTAAGTTATTTAATAAAATTTTTATATA
>JALNQF010000692.1:0-16563 GCA_028456385.1 Ophiosphaerella korrae | reverse complement strand
AATGTTAGTAAGTTTGCAATGTTAGTAAGTTGCAAACTTACTAACATTAGTGCGAAAATAAGAGATATAAGGGATAACTCCCTTATAAAGGCACTCTAAAAGGTTTTAACTTTAGAACTCCTCTAGTTTCTTAGAGTAGTTAAGATTATTTTCTAGTTCCTATGTATCTTCCTATAGTTTCCCTTTCTCGTTAGTTCTTATCTATTTTACTAAGTAGTAGTTTTTACTATTATAGAACTAGTATACTAGGATTTCTTTAACTTCTTATTCTTCTTATTCTCTATACGTGTCTACTTTATACACTAGTAGTTCTACGTTTTATAGTACTATCTTAAGTAGCGCTATATAGAAGGTTAGGTATATCCTTATTTTATTTAGTAGTTTTAGCTTAAATATAACTAGTATAACTTTCTTTTTAACTTTATATAGTCTAATCTTTACGTAATCTAATTTTAAGCTTAGTTATTTACTCTTAATATTTTTTTATACTAACTATACTTTTTCTCTTTTTCTAAATTAGGGTCCCTCTTTATACTTTCTATTATAGTATTTTACTATTTAATTATATAGGAATTCTATATCCTATCTTAATTAATTATGTATATCTTTAAGTCTATTAGTAAAGTTTTCTCCTCTTAGAGACTAAGATATCTAGGTTCTTAGTATCTAATATACGTTAGGGTTAAATCTATAGTTTATAAAAAAGAGTAATACTCTTATTACTATATTCTTTGCGCTATTATATGCTAACTATACTATAGGTAGTAACTATACCTAGTTGTTTTAGTTGTAATTAAGGTAGTATCTTAAGTACTATTCTACTATCTAGTTTATTTATTCTAATTATCTATCTATTTATAAGTAATATATAGTAGACATCGCGTATTATATTCCTAATTATACTATTATTGTTTACTATAATTTTAATGTAAATTTTATATCTCTATCTATAATAATCTTGTCTAGTAGTCTATATTTACTAATAATAGTTCCTAGAACCTAGTATATAGTAACCTCTATCCTACTTTTCTCTTTATATAGTCTAAAGTAGGAGTACTTTATAAGTTTATCTACTATTATTAAGATTCTATCGTACTTAACTCTTAATATTAAGTCTTTTAACTTTAGTAGCTTTATAATAAAGTCTATTGTAATAACTCTCTATAGTTATTCTAGTATTTCTACTAGTTATAATATTCTATATAGTACGTACCTATTATACTTATTTCTTTAGTATTCTATATAATCTTGTAGTACTTCTATTACTAACTATCTTACTTTTAGAATATAGTAGTCTTATAGTAACCTATCTAGGGTTTTGTTAATCTCTTAGTATCTATATACTAGTAATTCGTAGAATTACTATATAAATTCTCTCTAAATTTTCTTTAGAATGTATATTCTTCTATAGGCTTGTACAAATCCTTCTTAGATTTCTAGTTTCTATATTTCTTTAGATACTTCTTGCGTTATTTTCTAAATCTATTTATCTAGCTTACTACTTGTTCTCTTAAGTATAGTAGCTATTTTAGGTATATTTAAGACTAAATATCCCTTTTTATTCTTTACTAGAACTATACTAGTTATATTTACCTCTTTTTATAAGTCTAGTCTTCTACTAAGGGCGTCTACTAATTAGTTATCTTTTCCTTTTGTATATATAATTTCTAAGTTAAATATTAATAGGAATTCCTACTATCTTATATAGCGTTGTAATAGTTCTTTATTTATTATAAATCTTATAAGATTCTTATAGTTAATATAGACCTTTATTCTATATTTTACTCTTTATAAGTATACTCTTTATTATTTAAATACTTTGTAAATTACTAGTATCTCCTTGTCGTAAATTAAGTAGTTAAGCTCTACTATTTTTATCTTCTTAGAGAAGTATTTAACTAACTATTCTTTTTTAGTCTTTAGGTCCTCTTATATTAGTGCTATTCTATAGGCTAAGTTAGACGCGTCTATTTTTACTATCGCTAGTAGGTCTAGGTTATACATTCTAATAACTAGGTTCTCTATAAATTTTCTCTTAATTTTATTAAATACCTCGTTACATTCCTTTATCTATTTAAATAGCGTATCTTTCTTTATAAGTCTTATTATTAGTTCTATATCTTTAGACTATCTTACTATTAACTTTCTATAAAAGTTTGCTAGTCTATAGAATTATTATACCTCTTTTAAGTTCTTTAGTGTTAGCTATTTGTTAATTAACTTAATTTTCTCTAGGTTAATTTTAATCTTTCCTAGTTCTATAATAAATCTAAGGAAGTCTATTTTTTTTATATAGAATTCGCATTTTCTTATTTTAAGAAATAGTTTATTTTCTACTAGCTTTTCTAGCACCTTATATATATATTATATATATTCTTCTTCTATTTCTAAGAATATAAAGATATTGTCTAGGTATATAAATATAAATACGTCTAAGTATTTTCTTAGTACTATATTAATTCTTTCTTAAAAAGTCGCTAGTGTATTTATTAGACTAAAGGGTATAACTATATATTTATATAGTTTATATTATATTCTAAACGCTATTTTCTACTTGTTACCTTTCTTAATTCTAATTTAGTAGTAGGCGTTTTAGATATCTAGTTTTATAAAGATTTTTACTTTTTATAGCTTATCTTGTATTTTATCTATTTATAGTAAAGGGTAGCGATTCTTATTTATAATTACGTTAGTTTTCTTAAAGTCTATATATAGTTTTTTGTTACTTATCTCTTTTTTATCTATAAATATAAGTCTATATACTACTAAGGACTTAGATTCTTGTATCTATCTTTTCCTTATTACATTTTTAATAAATACTCGTTTAATCTTTAATTCTTCTTCTATTTTTCTATAAACTAGGCTCTATCTTACGTCCTTGTCTTCTTTTAAGTCTATCGCTAAATCCTATAGCTAATATTCTAGAAGGTATTCTTTAGGCTCTATAAGTTATCTTTTTTACTTCTTATATTCTTTAGGGAACTCTCCTTTATATATTCTTATATTAGCTTTTTATATATCTCTTAAGTAATTAATTTTCTTTATTCTCTAAATAATTTTTAGGTTAGTTATTTATAACTATAGTATTCCTAGAATTATATCTTGTTTGTTATTAATTATTATTATATCTATAACTATGTTTCTAATTATTATCTCTTCTAGTTCTAGCGTAGAGGGAACTGTTTTAAACCTAATAAGTTCTTAGAATAGTTTTCCTTTAATCGTACTTAGCTATTAAGGGTATTTCTTTATTATATAACGTATTCCTTATATTTCTATAAACTTCTTAGATATAAAGTTTCTTATAGCTCTACTATTAATTATTAATTATACTTTCTTTTCTTAGTACGTACCTATTTTTATAATATATAGGCCTCTTATACTTTCTAACTTATCTTACCTAAGTAATTTTATAAATTATCTATTTTTCTAGGGCTATAGACCAACTTAGAGTTTTTGTTCCTTGTATTTTAGATATTTGTTGTTTATACATTTATACTACAGCCCTCCTTAGATATATCTTTTAGATAGTTTAGGTCCTAGCCTTACTACTATATATCTATCTTTAGGTATTATTTCTTATCTAGTAATATCTTCTACTAGGATTACTTTTATATAGTCGTAATTCTTCTTTCTTACTAGCTATATATTATTTTTTACTTTAGGGTTTCTATATATAATATAGTTCTTGTTTAGGTATAATAACTATAATATCTTAAAGTGTACTAGATGTTCTAGATTTATTCTTTTATCGTCCCCTTCCTAGTATTTATCTTTTCTAGGTATATCTATAGTTAGGATATAGTACACTACTAGTACTCTTAGTATATAGGCTTTGTTAATCTATTGCGTTTTCTTTACAAGGAACTACTATTCTTTCTATATAAGTATTCTTCTTACTACAACTATGTATTATTTTATATATTCTTAAAATAGTATAAACTTTATTTTTTTAAGATTACGTTCTTTCTAGTCTTTATACGCTTCTTCTATACTTATAACTAGTAAGTATTTCTAAACAAACTTCTATTCTTTATTTTATTCCTCTATATCTATTATTATATAGCTATTATAGCTATATATATCTAGCTAGGTATACTTTATACCTCTTATACTAACTTCTTTTTTACTTTCTTGTAGTCTTTTAGAAGAAGCTATAGTAGTCTCTTTATCTAGTACTAGTTCTTCGGCCTAGATTAATAGGGTCTAAGGTTCTTTCCCTTCTAAGTCTTCTATTAGTAGGTCTATTACGTACGCTATTTCTTCTAGCTACGCTTTTGTCCTTTCTTTTGTTACTACTACTCTATTTTTCTATAAGAAGTATCTTACTCCCTACTTACTAGAAAAGTATATATAGTAGTTATCTTTATAACAAAAGGTCTAGTAGAGTATTATATATTACTATTCCTTGCTCCTAGCTACCTTCTCTTAAGGTTTAGCCTATACTTATAGTGCTTCTTTCTTCTTTTTAGTCGTTTTTAACTATATTTCTTTTTTTAAGTCCTTACTTCTATAGTCTTTTATAAAGTATCTTAGTTTCTTATATTTATAGTATACTATATCTTTCTTCTTTTGTAATTAGTAATCTTTTGCGTAGTAGCCTTTCTTACTATAGTTAAAGTACGTAAAGTCTTTGTTCTTCTTTTTCTTTCTATCTTTATTAGCGTTAAAGATTATAGGGTTACTACTATCCTAGTTTTATAGTTAGTTCTTATACTTATTCTTCTTCTATTCTTAAAGATTGTTATTAATTTATATTACCTATTGTTTTAGAGTTTCTAATATCTTTAGCTTTTCTATATAGATTATTTTATATTAAATTTTTGTATTTAATCTTTATTTAAATTGTAATATTAAGGATACTTTATTCTATTCTATATTTTATGCTAGTTATTTAAACTATAATACGTATTCTAGAATACTCTTACTCTACGTAAGCCTCTTAAGTTTTTCTTTAGCTTATTAAGTAATATCTATATCTCTAAATACTACTCTTATTTGTTTAGTAAAGTATTTGTTACTTCTAAAGATAGCTCTAGTCTTATCTTTCTACGTTATTAGCGCGTGTATCGTATAGTCTATCTAGTAAGGTTTAAACTATCTTATTATATCTTCTTTAAGATATATTCTAATATATATTACTTTCTTCTCCTCTCTATTAAAGTGTAGTACTTATATATCTATCTAGAGTTGTGCTAATACTGTAAAAGGTCTTAGTTTTTCCTTTGTCCTATTAAATTTCTTAAGTATAGGTATCTTAGGTAGTTTCTTTGTCGTACTTATCTCTAGTCTTTAAGTAATTAGTTCTATCTAGTTCTATCCTTCTATAATAGCTTTAATTTGTACTTCGTTCTACTTTAAGTAATCTTTTAGTTGTTTGTTCTACGTTTCTAAAGTATTAATTACTATTTTTATATCTTCTTTTTCTAAGATTAGGTTGTTTATATAATCTCTAATTACCTTCTATACTATATTATCTAACTTATAACTACTTATAGGTACCTTAGCTACTTGTTTAGTTAAGCTTTCTACTATCGTGTTAGCTAGACTGTGCGCTACTTACGCTTCGCTTCTTGTAATAACTAAATTAGTAAGGTATAATAGGTGTACTAGGGTTAACTTCCTAGTAACTATCTAGGGTTGTTAGTAGATTAGGAGGTAATAACAAAAGCTTATATTGTAATTAGCAATAACTATAAATAATAGTTAATTCGTGTGTATAATGTTAAGTATTAGAGTTCTTAGTTAGAGATTAGATTGCTAATACTATCCTAATAATGCGCATTGCTACTAACTATATACTCGTGCTAATCTGTTCGTGCGATACTATAGATTACTGCTAATCTATTCGTACGTAACTATAGATTACCTTAATCTATTTGTACGTTATTACAGATTACTTTAATCTATTTATACGTAATTATAGATTACTGCTATGTATCCTAGTTGTAAGTAGTTTCCTAATTAAGGTCGTTACCCTGCTCGTCCTACGCTTCGTTAGCATCTGAATTAGGACTAATTAGTTCTATCTCGATTTCTCTTGTTACTCCTATAACATACTTCTTCTACTAGTTATTTTACTTTTAGAATATAGTAATTCTTTAAAAGCTTATTTAGTATTTTTTCTATCTCTTAGTATCTATATACTAGTAATTTGTAGAATTATTGTATAAATTCCCTTTAAATTTTACCTAGGATATACGTTCTTCTATAGGCTATTATAAATCTATCTTAGATTTCTTGTTTTTCTATTTCTTTAGAAGTTTTTATTATTTCTATCTAAATCTATTTATCTAACTTGCTATTTTTTCTCTTAAGTATTATAGCTATCTTAGGTTTATTTAGTACTAAGTTTTTTTCTTTATTCTTAACTAAAACTATACTAGTAGTATTTACTTCTTCTTATAAGTCTTGTCTTCTACTTAGAGTATCTACTAACTAGTTGTCTTTTCCTTTTGTATATATAACCTTAAATTTAAATATTAATAAGAATTTCTACTATCAAGTATAGTATTATAATAGGTCCTTATTTATTATAAATCTTATAAGATTCTTATAGTCTATATAGACTTTTATCTTATACTTTACTCTTTATAAGTATACTCTTTACTATTTAAATACTTTATAGATTACTAGTATTTCTTTATTATAAATTAGGTAGTTAAGCTTTACTAGCTTTATCTTCTTTAAGAAGTATTTAACTAAGTATTCTTACTTAGTTCTTAGATCTTCCTATATTAGCACTATTCTATAGACTAAGTTAGATACATCTATTTTTACTATTACTAGTACTTCTAGGTTATATCTTCTAATAACTACGTTTTCTATAAACTTCTTTTTAATTTAATTAAATACTTTATTACATTCTTCTATCTATTTAAATAGCGTGTATTTCTTTATAAGTCTAGTTAATAGTTCTATATATTTAGACTATCTTACTATTAGTTTTGTATAAAAGTTTACTAGCTTATAAAACTATTATACTTCTTATAGGTTTTTTAGTATTAGCTATTCTTTAATTACTTTAATCTTGTTTAGGTTGATTTTAAATTTTCATAGTTTAATAATATATCTACAGAAGTCTATTTCTTCTATATAGAATTTATATTTTCTTATTTTAAGAAATAGTTTATTTTTTACTAGTTTTTCTAGTACTTTATATATATGTTATACGTATTCTTCCTCTATTTCTAAGAATATAAGGATATTATCTAAGTATATAAATATAAATACGTCTAAGTACTCTCTTAGTACTATACTAATTCTTTCCTAGAATACTACTAGTATATTTGTTAATCTAAAAGCTATAACTATATATTTAAATAGTTTATATTGTGTTTAAAACGCTGTTTTCTACTTATTACCTTCTTTTATTCTTATCTAATAATAGGCGTTCTAGATATCTAGCTTTATAAAGATTTTTACATTCTATAGCTTATTTTATATTTTATCTATATATAGTAAGAAGTATTAGTTCTTGTTTATAACTATATTAGTCTTTCTAAAGTCTATATAGGATTATTTATTATTTATTTATTTCTTGTCTATAAATATAAGTCTATACGCTACTAAAGATTTTAAGTCTTATATTTATCTATTTTTTATTACGTTTTGTATAAATATACGTTTAATCTTTAACTCTTCTTTAGTTTTTTTGTAGACTAAGCTCTAGCCTACGTCTTTCCTTTCTTCTAAGTTTATTACTAAGTCCTATAGCTAATATTCTAGAAGGTAGTCTTTAGGTTCTATAAGTTACTTCTTTTATTTTTTATATTAATCTAGGAATCTTTCTTTATGTATTTTTATATTAGCTCTTAATATATCTTACTTAGAGTAGCTAATTTTCTTTATCCTCTAATCGATTTTTAGGTTAACTTTCTATAACTATAGTATCTCTCGAATTACTTCTTATTTATTATTAATTATTATTATATCTATAACTATATTTCTAATCTTTAATCTTTCTAGCTTTAGTATAGAGTGTACTATTTTAAACTAAATAGTTTTCTAGAATAGTTTTCCTTTAATTATACTAAGTTATTAAGAGTATCTCTTTATTATATAACTTATTTATTATATTTCTATAAACTTTTTTAATCTAAAGTTCTTTATAGCTCTACTATTTATTATAACTTGTATTCTTTTTCTTTAATAGATATCTATTTTTATAATATATAGGCTTCTTATACCTTCTAGCTATTCTTACTTAGGTAATCTTGTAAATTATCTATTTTTCTAGAGCTATTACCTTACTTTAAGTTTATACTCTTTATGTTTTAGATATTTATTATTTATATATTTATACTATAGTCTTCTTAAGATGTATTTCTTAGATAGCTTTATTCTTAGCTTTACTACTATATATCCTTCTCTTAGTATAGTTTCTTATCTTATAATATCTTCTACTTAAATTACTTCTGTATAATTATATCCTTTTCTTTTTTTTAGCTATATATAGTTTCTTGCTTTAGGTTCTCTATATAGAATATAATTTGTATTTTAGTATAATATCTATAATATCTTAAAGTATACTAAATATTTTAAGTCTATTCTTTTATTGTCCCCTTCCTAGTATTTATCTTTACTAAGTCTTCTTTCTATTAAGATATAGTATATTCCTAGTATTCTTAGTATATAGGCTTTATTAATCTATTATGTTTTTTGTACAAAGTATTACTATACTCTTTATATAGGTATTCTTCTTAGTATAACTATCTATTACTCTATTTATTTCTAGAATTCTATAAACTTTATATTCTTAGGATTGTATATTTTCTAGTCTTTGTACGCTTCTTCTATACTTATAACTAGTAAGTATTTCTAAATAAACTACTATTCTTAGTTTTATTATACTATATCTATTGATATACAACTATTATAGCTATATATATCTAACTAGGTATACTCTATACTTCTTATATTAACTTCTCTTTTATTACTTTACTATTCTTTAGAGGCAACTATAGTAGTCTTCTTATCCTCTATAAGTCTTTTAGTAGGGATTAATAGGGTCTAGGGCTTTTTCCTTTCTAAGTCTTCTATTAGTAAGTCTATTATACGTCTTATTTTATTAAGCTATGCTTACGTTCTTTCTTTTATTACTACTACTCTTTATTTACTTAAGAAGTATATATAGTAGTTATTATTATAATAAAAGGTTTAATAGAGTATTACGTACTACTTTTTACTTTTTACTACTTTCTCTTAAAGTTTAGCCTATACTTTTAGGGCTTCCTTCTTCTTTTTAGTTGTTTTTAACTAAGTTTCTTTCTTTAGGTTCTTACTTCTATAGTCTTTTATAAAGTGTCCTAGTTTTCTATATTTATAGTATACTATATCTTTCTTCTTTAATTAATAGTCTTTTATATAGTAGCTTTTCTTACTATAGTTAAAGTACGTAAAGTCTTTATTTTTTCTCTTCTTATCCTTATTAGTATTAAGGATTATAAGGTCTCTAATATTATTGTTTCTAGGTTATCTTCTATATTTATTTGTTCTCTATTCTTAGAGGTTATTATCTACTTATATTACCTATTACTTTAGAGCTTCTAATATCCTTAGCTTTTCTATACAGATTATATCGTACTAAATTCTTAACTTTAGTCTTTATTTAAATTATAATATTAGAGATAGCTTATTCTATTCTATATTTTGTAATAGTTATTTAAATTATAATATATATTTAAGTATACTCTAATATTATATAAGCTTTTTAAGCTTTTCTTTAGCTTATTAGGTAATATCTATATCTCTAAATACTACTCTTATTTGTTTAGTAAAGTATTTGTAACTTCTAAAGATAGCTCTTATTTTATCCTTCTATATTCCTAGGGTATATATTGTATAGTCTATCTAGTAAGGTTTAAACTATCTTCTTATATCCTCTTTTAGGTACATTCTAATATATAATACCTTCTTATCTTCTCTATTAAAGTGTAGTACTTATATATTAATCTAGAGTTATACTAAAGTTATAAACGGTCTTAGTTTTTCTCTTATTCTATTAAACTTTTTAAGTATAGGTATCTTTAGTAGTTTCTTTGTTATACTTATTTCTAATCTCTAAGTAATTTATTCTATCTAATTTTATCCTACTATAATAGCTTTAATCTAAGCTTTGTTTTACCTTACGTAATCTTATAGTTCCTTATTCTAGGTTTCTAAAGCGTTAATTACTAGCTTTATATTTTCTTTCTTAGAGATTAAGTTGTTTATATAATCCTTAATTACTTTCTATATAGTATTATCTAACTTATAGCTACTTATAGGTGCCTAAGCTCTTTTTATAGTTAAACTTTCTACTATTATATTAGCTTAGACTATACGTTACTTACGCTTTGCTTCTCCTAATAACTAAATTAGCAAGGTGTAATAGGGTTACCTATTGTTAACTACAAGTAACTACTAGAGAGTATTAGTAGATTAGAAGTTAATAATAAAAGCTCGTGTTATAATTAAGTAATAGACTATAAATAATAGAAAGATGTCTCGCAATGTTAATATATTATTACTCGTAGTTAATAATTAAATTACTAATACTATCCTAATAATGCGCATTTCTATTAACTATATACTTATACCTTCTTAGTACTTTACAACTTTGTATTTACTAAGATTATAAATTTATAAATTTGTTACGTGTCTCTATTATAGTTAGTTTCTTAATTAAGTTTATCTCTCTATAAGTTATATATATTGTTCTTGTTTACTATAGGGCTAATTAGCTCTATCTAATTATTTCTTGTTATAACTATAACATTATCCTTTTGTCTAGGTAGATCTTTGTTCCTCTATCTTAAAGCTAAAGTTATTTATCTTATTTCTTTATTTATTACTAGTTCTTTATTACTCTCTATATTATTTTATTTCTAACGTTATAAACTCTTCTTTATAGCTTATATTATTTATAATATAGTTAAGATATTTCTCTATTATTACTATACTTTATTAGGCTTTTTGTGTCTTATATACTTAAAGGATAGTAAATATTATATTAATATATTCTTACTAATATTTAGTATAAGTATATTTTTATAGCTATTTCTCTAATAGAGTATAAGTGTTCGATTTCTATATAGTCTCTATCTACTAAATTGTATAGGGAGAGCTATTAATAAGGCTTAAGAGAGACTATTATTATAGCTTACTATAGCTAAGACTAAGTATAAGCTAACTCTTTATAAGCTAGTAGAGCTTTATTCTTATATTAAGCGTCTTTATAAGTTAAAAGCTTATAATAATACTAAGTTATCTAAATAGTTTTGTATAATAGAGGCTAAGTTAGATTTAGATAACGTAGTAGAGGCTATACTAGTTTCTATTTCTTTAAGCGCTCCTATTACCTCTCTATCTAGTGTTAGTAGCGTAAATCTTCTCTATTTACTATAAGGTAATATAGAGGGTTTTAATTTTAGAACTCCTCTAGTTTCTTAAAGTAGTTAAGGTTGTCTTCTAGTTCCTATATATCTTCCTATAGTTATCTTTTTCTATCTATACCTATCTATTTTACTAAGTAGTAGTTCTTACTATTATAGAACTAATATTCTAAGATTTCTTTAACTTTCTATTCTTCCTATTCCCTATATATATCTACTTTGTATACTAGTAGTTCTATATCCTATAGTACTTACTCTAGTAGTACTACGTAGAATATTAGTTATATCCTTATTTTACTTAGTAGTTTTAATCTAAATATAACTAGTGTAACTTTCTTCTTAATCTTATATAGTCTAATTTTTACGTAATCTAGTTTTAAACTAGATTGTTTACTCTTAATATTCTTTTATACTAACTATACTTTTTCTCTTTTTTTAAATTAGAGTCCTTCTTTATATTTCTTGTTATAGTACTTTAGTATTTAATTATACAAGAATTCTATATCTTATCTTAGTTAATTATATATTTCTTTTAATCTATTTATAAAATTTTCTCTTTTTAGAGATAAAGACTCTATATTATTAGGTATTTTATATAAATTTAGATTAAATCTATAGCTTATAAAGAAAAGTAATACTTCTATTACTATATTCTTTATACTATTATATACTAGCTATACTATAAGTAGTAACTATACCTAATTTTTCTAGTTATAGTTAAGGTAGTATCTTAAGTATTATTCTACTATCTAATTTATATATTCTAATTATCTATCTATCTATAGAGAATACGCTGTTAATATTTAATATTATATTCCCAATTATACTATTATTATTCCCTATAATTTTAATATAAATCTTATATCTCTATTTATAATAATCTTATCTAGTATACTATATTAGCTAATTATAGTTCTTAGGACTTAGAGTATAGTAACTTCTATCTTACTTTTCTCTTTATATAGTCTAAAGTATATCTACTTTATAAGCTTATTTACTATTATTAAGACTCTATTATATTTAACTCCTAATATTAGGTCTTTTAACTTAGGTAGCTTTGTAAGAAAGTCTATTATAATAACTCTCTAGAGGTATTCTACTACTTTAACTAGTTATAGTATTCTATATAGTATATATCTATTATACTTATTCTTATAGTACTCTATATAGTTTTGTAGTACTTTTTCTACTAGTTATCTTACTCTTAGGATATAGTAATCTCTTAAAAGCCTATTTAGTGTTTTTTCTATCTCTTAGTATCTATATACTAGTAGCTCGTAGAATTGTTGTATAAATTCCCTTTAAATTTTACCTAGAATATACGTTTTTCTATAAGTTATTACAAATCTATCTTAAATTTCTTGTATTTCTATTTCTTTAGAAGTTTTTATTATTTCTATCTAAATCTATTTATCTAACTTGCTATTTTTTCTCTTAAGTATTATAGCTATCTTAGGTTTATTTAAGACTAAGTTTCTTTTTTTATTTTTAAATAGAACTATACTAGTAGTATTTACTTCTTCTTATAAGTCTTATCTTCTAATTAGAGTATCTACTAACTTGTTATCTTTTCCTTTTATATGTATAACCTTAAATTTAAATATTAATTAGAATTTCTACTATCTAGTATAGTATTATAATAGGTCCTTATTTATTATAAATCTTATAAGATTCTTATAGTCTATATAGACCTTTATCTTATACTTTACTCTTTATAAGTATACTCTTTACTATTTAAATACTTTATAAATTACTAGTATTTATTTATTATAAATTAAGTAGTTAAGCTCTACTTACTTTATTTTCTTTAAGAAGTATTTAACTAAGTATTCTTACTTAGTTCTTAGATCTTCTTGTATTAGTGCTATTCTATAGACTAAGTTAGATATATTAATTTTTACTATTACTAGTACTTCTAAGTTATATATTCTAATAACTAGGTTTTCTATAAACTTCTTTTTAATTTAATTAAATACTTTATTATATTCTTCTATTTATTAGAATAGCGTATCCTTCTTTATAAGTCTAGTTAATAGTTTTATATATGTAGACTATCTTACTATTAGTTTTCTATAAAAGTTTACTAGCTTATAAAACTATTATACTTCTTGTAAGTTTTTTAGTATAAGCTATTTCTTAATTACTTTAATTATATTAGGGTTAATATTGATTTTTCCTCGTTTAATAATAAATCTAATAAAATTTATTTCTTTTATATAGAGTTTATATTTTCTTATTTTAAGAAATAGTTTATTCTCTACTAGTTTCTCTAGTACCTTATATATATATATTATACGTGTTCTTCCTCTATTTCTAAGAGTATAAAGATATTATCTAGGTATATAAATATAAATACGTCTTAGTACTCTCTTTGTTCTATATTAATTCTTTCTTAGAATACTACTAGTATATTTATTAATCTAAAGGGTATAACTACGTTTTTAAATAGTCTATATTATATTTAAAATGCTATTTTCTACTTATTACTTTTCTTTATTCTTATCTAATAATAGGTATTCTAGATATCTAACTTTGTAAAGATTTTTACATTCTATAGCTTTTCTTATATCTTATCTATACGTAGTAAAGGGTATTAGTTCTTATTTATAACTACGTTAGTCTTTCTAAAGTCTATATATAGTTGTTTATTATTTATCTCTTTTTTATTTATAAATATAGGTCTATATACTACTAAAGATTTTAATTCTAATATCTATCTTTTCTTTATTACGTTTTATATAAATATACGTTTAATCTTTAACTTATCTTTAGTTTTTCTATAGACTAGGCTCTAGACTACGTTTTTCTCTTCTTTTAGGTTTATTACTAAGTCTTATAGCTAATATTCTAGAAGGTAGTCTTTAGGTTCTATAAGTTACTTCTCTTATTTCTTATATTTATCTAGGTATCTTCCTTTGTAAATTTCTATGTTAGCTCTTAATATATCTTATTTAGGGTAACTAATTTTCCTTATTCTCTAATTCATTTTTAGGTTCACTATCTATAACTATAGTATCTCTAGGATTAATTTTTATTTATTATTAATTATTATTACATCTATAACTATATTTCTAATCTTTAATCCTTCTAACTCTAGTGTATAGAGTACTATTTTAAATTAGATAAGTTTTTAGAATAGTTTTCCTTTAATTATACTAAGTTATTAACAGTAACTCTTTATTTTATAAGTTATTCTTTAGATTTTATAAATTTTTTTTATATAAAGTCTTTTATAGCTTTAATATTAATTATAACTTATATATTTTTTCTTTAATAAATACCTATTTTTATAATATATAGGCTTCTTATACTTTCTAGCTATTCTTACTTTAGTAATTTTATAAATTATCTATTTTTCTAAAGCTATTACCTTACTTTAGGTTTATATTCTTTATATTTTTAATATTTATTATTTATATATTTATACTATAGTCTTTTTAAAACGTATTTCTTAGATATCTTTATTCTTAGCCCCTCTACTATATATCTTTCTTCTAGTATAGTAGTTTCTTATCCTATAATATCTTTTACTTAAATTACTACTATATAATTGTATAGTTTTCTTCTTACTAACTATATATAGTTTCTTACTTTAGGTTCTCTATATAGAATATAATTTATAGCTAGGTATAATATCTATAATATCTTAAAGTGTACTAGATGTTTTAGGTCTATTCTTTTATTATCTCCTTCCTAGTATTTATCTTTACTAAGTTTTCTTTCTATTAAGATATAGTATATAACTAGTATTCTTAGTATATAGGCTTTGTTAATCTATTACGTCTTTGCTACAAGGTATTACTACTCTCTCTATATAGGTATTCTTCTTACTATAACTATCTATTACTTTATTTATTTCTAGAATTCTATAAACTTTATATTCTTAAGATTATATATTTTCTAGTCTTTATACGCTTCTTCTATACTTATAACTAGTAAGTATTTCTAAATAAACTACTATTCTTAGTTTTATTCTACTATATCTATTGTCGTATAACTATTATAGGTATATATATCTAACTAGGTCTACTTTATACTTCTTATGTTAACTTATTTTCTATTACTTTACTATTCTTTAGAAGTAACTATAGTAGTCTTCTTATTCTCTACTAGTCCTTTAGTAGGGATTAATAGAGTCTAAGGCTTCTCTCTTTCTAAATCTTCTATTAGTAAGTCTATTATACGTCTTGTTTTATTAAGCTATACTTATATTCTCTCTTTTATTACTACTACTCTTTATTTCTTATATAGAAACTATCTTACTTTATACTTACTTAAAAAGTATATATAGTAGTTAGTATTATAATAAAAAGTCTAATAAAGTATTATATATTACTCTTTACTTTCTACTAATTTCTCTTAAGGTTTAGCTTATACTTTTAGTACTTCTTTCTTCTTTTTAGTTATCTTTAACTAAGTTTCTTTTTTTAAGTTCTTACTTCTATAGTCTTTTATAAAGTGTCTTAGCTTTTTGTTTTTATAATATACTATATCTTTATTCTTTAATTAATAGTCTTTTACGTAGTAGCTTTTCCTACTATAGTTAAAGTACGTAAAGTCTTTATTTTTCTTCTTCTTATCTTTTTTAGTATTAAGGATTATAGAGTTTTTTACGTTATTATTTCTAGGTTATCTTCTATATTTATTTGTTCTCTATTCTTAGAAGTTATTATCTACTTGTATTACCTATTACTTTAGAGCTTCTAATATCTTTAGCTTTTCTATATAGATTATTTTGTACTAAATTCTTAACTTTAGTCTTTATTTAAATTATAATATTAGAGATAGCTTATTCTATTCTATATTTTGTAATAGTTATTTAAACTATAATATATATTTAGGTATTCTCTTATATTATGTAAGCTTTTTAAGCTTCTTTTTCGCTTATTAGGTAATATCTATATCTTTAAATACTACTCTTATTTGTTTAGTAAAGTATTTGTAACTTCTAAAAATAGCTTTTATTTTATCTTTCTATGTTCCTAGAGTATATATTATATAGTCTATCTAGTAAAGTTTAAACTATCTTATTATATCCTCTTTAAGGTATATTCTAATATACATTACCTTCTTGTCTTCTCTATTAAAGTGTAGTACTTATATATTAATCTTGTAAGGGGTCTAGGGCGGGGAGCTATTAGGGTACGCTTAGCGCTGTCGACGAGCTCTACTAGGCTGAGTAACTAGC